>JAQGAF010006430.1:0-10188 GCA_034687865.1 Kryphioiulus occultus | reverse complement strand
GTCAATCATGCACTCAAGTAAGGTCCGCTGAATAACTGGTAAGTTAATTTTTTATTGATTTGCGTGTTTTTAAAAAAACGTAGTATGAAATAAAATGCAACATGAGGATAACATGACGATAACATAACGAAATTTAACTCTGAATTTACTCCTTCACCGGCTTAAATGGGGGTAAATTTACCGTTTTTGGTGCGAGAAAACATCACATGGGTTAGCATCCTAGGGGTTAATTAAAATTAGAGTTACGAAAATGTAACTCAGGGTATCTATGGAAAAGACATTAAATTTACATTAAGCTCATGGGAATAAAAATTTGAGTTAAAATGTATCATTTGTCAACCAAGTTTGCAAAAAATTACGCCTTCGACTTTCTTTTGGCCAAAATAATATCATTACTGTGGCAGAGGATGTTTCTATAGTAGGCATTGACAAATTAAGTCACTGAAACTCAAAGTTGTCCTTATTAATGAATGGTATCAAATCGACTTATTATTGATCTTTGTCATGAGCAAAACTCGCCCTCCTGGTACTATAATTTATACAGTAGAACCTGTATAAAATAATACACTTGGAACTGGTGTCAAATATAATTTAGCGAGGTTATTATTTCAAACAAGTTCAGCTGCAGACGTGCTATGCAGCTGCAAAATATGGGATTTTCCCTTTTTCAATCCAAGATTCAATCCAGGTTAGCTATTGTGGGCACCATTGCTTCTGCATGTACACGTAAATTATTTGCCTTTCATATCCCTGCCTGTTGCATTTGGTAGTACTGCTAAAGGGGACCCTACACGGTAAGTAATACTGTCAGTCACTTTAGAAGCAGTAGAAATGACAGATACATGATCAGTCCCTCATGATCGACCCTACATGATCAGTATTATCTGTACCACGGATCAAAATGAAAGGCAAAAGCCTATTTGGAGATTTACAAGGCCTATTTAGTGAGAATTTCAATAGTCACTCGCAAACGGTGCGATGATGATTGACAAAATAGCGGGAATGTGTTCTCACACGAATTTCTTCCACGAAAGCAAACGTATGTGGCACGTCCATCTTCTATAGTTGCCGGCGCAATACTGACAGATATACTGATGAACACCCTTACACGGTCAGTATTACTGTCAATATCTTGATACTGACAGTAGTTATCCGGATAATCGTCATTATCGAACATAAATACGTCAGTATTGCCCCTGAACGATCCGTATTACTTTCCGTATTTGTCGAAACTGACAGTAATAATGCCAGTGTAGGGTCCCATTTTAGTTTACAAACCTATACGCGTGTATTCGGTTATCTCGTCCAAATAAAATGTATACAATAGAACCTGTCTAAAATAATACTCTTGGAACTGGCGTCACTAGTCAATTTTTGTCGATCAACTTTCTGTTGAAAGCTGATTGAAATGTGAGAACATGCCATGCAACAGAATTGAATCCGAGTTGGTCAAAGAATAACAATAGAGAGTTAATTTGCGCTCCACGTAAAATGTGAACGTGACGCCAATCTCGGGGAGCAAATCACGTGAATAGAGAGTTTGCGCTACACGTAAAACGTGGACGTGACGAAAACGTGTGACGTCACGCGTAGCATTGCAAATCAATGGGAGCAGATCTCGTGCCATGGAATAAAAATATTGACGCGTATAGCTTTCGCTATCAGCAATGCTAAAAAAGCTTGGCGTCACGTTCACGTCTAACGTGGAGCGCAAACTCATAAATGAGCAAACTCACATTCATGCATTTTACCAGCAATATTGAATTACTGAATAATTCGGGTAACAGGGTACCTCCAAATGTTGGGTACATGTATAGCTTCAAATAAATGACAAAGAAATCTCTTTTAACGGGAAGTTCCCCTCCCACCCCTGCCATGTTGAAAAATTGAAAAAATTGTATACATAACATCTCTGCGAATAATGAATAAATCGTCGTGATAACAAATTTGCTTGATAGTCTGGTTACTATACTGGAGGCGACAATTCAACTTTAATGAATAAATACCCTTTGATTAATTAATAAAAAAGATAATTAAAGATTGAACTTCATTTTTACTTCAAATTCAAAAACTGCAGAATATTTGAAGTTACTGCAGTAATTTCGAAGATACTGCGAATTTTATTCTCTATGGAAGTCATTAAAACTGTGAAATTTATTGTGTTTCTGGCATAATGAGACGTTCACTAGAGACTCCTTCATATTGACGTTTTAAATAGATCGCCTAGATATAAAAATAAACTGACAACTTGAAACGTCAATAAGAAGTGGTTCTCTAGTGAACGTATCATTCCAAAAAAAATTTTGGCCGTTTAATAACTTCAATATTACGACAAAATTTTGTTCTTCGGTTTTGCATGGTGGGCATAGGCGTTAAACCACCTCTTTAAGTTGTGCACAAGTGTTGGGCACATGTGCTGAAAATATATACAGCAATTACACTGTACAGTGTACTTACAAGATTACAAAGCATATCCAGACAATTATCCTACTTGTAACAGTACATATCACCCATCAAATTTTGCAATGTTTTATTTTTGAGATTCCAATTAAAAAGGAGAACCCTATATAAGTTACATGCAGGCATTTACTCACGTAAAAAGAATGATGCAATCATAAGGGTGCCTTATTCCATGAAGCTCCTTGTTCAAACATACCATTCAAACAAGAAATTAAAATATTAATTTGGTGGTAGTGGAAATCCCATATTTACTGCCAAGCCCCCTTTATACCGTAGGTGTCCGAAATGAACTCTTCTATCTCCACATGTCTATCTTTACATGTTGAGACCATGTTGGTCAACGTACAGAGAGTAACTTACTATTGTGTCCCCCAGGGGCCCCAGCCCAAGTGGTCAAAATACACGTATTCGGTCTGTTGCCCAGTTTTAGGCAGAGCCGAATTAACCTCAGCACTTACACTTAGGTCACAAAAGTTGGATTTTAGGCCACAATTCTAGTCAAGAGATATTTTCTAATAATAAAGGAAACGTCATGGGTAATTTTTTAAAAAAATCTAGATATCATATGATAGGTTTTAGACGAAATTTTGACGCATACATTGGTTTAGTAATACAGGTAGGCCTATTTATTAATTTAGAAAGACCACAGGCGAAATTTCTAAAATGTTTAGTTTTAAATCTCCACCAGAAATAATGGATTTAGATAAGGTTTCAAAAAGGTTTTTCAGAAACATTAAGAACAATTAAAGGGCAGACTATAGTTGGTGTCATACCTAAAAAATAATTGTAATTGAAATTGACTAATTGGTGATAATAGGGGGTGTCAATCCCAAAAAAGAATTGAGTTGGAATAGAAATTTAATTTGACTAATTGGTGTGCGCACCCGCAAATGACTACCAAAACCGGTATTTAAGGTTTTGGTAGCCACATGCACACGCGCACATTAATTAGTCAATTTTAATTAAAAATATTTTTTTAGGATTGACATCGTAAAATTATTTAAAAATTTCCAGAAAAATTTATAATGAAAGTACCGAAATGTAACGAAATGTTTCCAATATATCGTAATGATAAATACATGTCATGTAAACGAATCCGACTAACCTTCTAATCCAAAAAAATGTAAACAAGCGTTGAAACTTATATTACAAGCACTTAAAATTATGTATTGTTATTCAACCGTTTATTACTAACATTTAGCATTCCTATATACCGGTACAAAGTGAGAGAAATAATACACTTACACGTATAAATTAAGACATTTGTTTTGAAATTACATATTCCACTATCCGATAATGTTTTATTTTTTAAGTTTCAATTCACTAAAAACAATGAGTTTGTATTAAACGAAGTGGCAAAATTCTATAGTAATTTAGATTGACATATGATTGACTCGTTTATAATTAACTTTAGAATATTTTAATACATGTAGATTAAGAACTCTCTTGAAACCTGCTCTAAAGTCAGCATGCAAGTTAAAAAAAATTATAAAATATAAAGTACGAGAAATTAAAAATTATCAATGGCGTTTTGACGCTACTATTTAGTAGAAATAATTTAAAGTTTTTTCTTAATGTTACTTTTCCACCCCATCAAATTAATAAACCTCACTGTTGAAATAAAGTGGTATTTACATGTTTTTGAAGTTTACACTTTTAATTCCAAAACCTAACGAAAGATGTCAGCACTTACTTGGCAAATATCGGCCTACCTTGATTTTAAAGCGATGACGGCCATTTTAATTTGGCGGTAAATTCAAAAAAATACACGTAAAAAAGATTGATAAACGCGCACATGTAAAATACAAAAAGAAAAACCTTTCAAACTAGTATTTTATTTCTTGTCCAATTTTTAATTAAAATGCAAGCGAAATGAAGTTCTTGTCTGGTTGAAATTTTGGTTGATATTTAGTCGGTTAGAATGGGGTTTTCAATTTTGTAACTTCAATTGAATCATATTGTTTCATTCGAATTTGTGTTAATTGTTGGTAACTCGAGGATCTTGATAGTACCATTTAATTCTTAAAATCTTAAAATGTTAGCAGTAAGGGGAACGCTGTATGTAAAACTTTTAAAAAATCTATTTCACACAAAAATTCCTCAAATTTGTAAAATTATAGTTTAGCCAAACTATTAATCAAGGTACCGCATTGGGCGAATTAGTTTACAAAAGTTACCCGCAATACTGATTGATAAAACTTTTGTGAGGCTTCGTTAGAGTTTGCCAGAATGGGACGACAAGAGTTATAAAAGAAAATTTTTCCTTAAAAAAATTATGAAAAATAATATTAAAAACCGCAGAGAAATTCTTTGGAAACTAAATCACAAATTATGCATTATATTTAAGAAAAATTAACGGTGAAACATTTTGAAAAATGTTGTCAGATTGATGGATTTAGGTGCAGTTCTTAATATAATTTTTATAATGTCAACAACGAAGTGAAACATTTAAAAAATAACGATTTTAACGTGTCACGAACGTCATAGGCGAAATGGTTTGGAAAACTAAATGAAAAGTGGCTTGAAATCTGTAGCATCAAGCAAATGTTCCACAAGAAGTAAGATCTCGAAGCCATTTTCATAACTATTTTCTGAATCATTTTAATTATATGGTAAATTGTCCAAACACATAAATACAGTATACACCTGATACGAGTATGCATAATGATAATACGCAACTTGTATTTTCCACATGTCCTCTACAGGGTGTTTCCGAAGTCAATGCCACAATTGAAATCTGTGGTAGTACTCATGAAAACAAACACAAATGACCCTAACAACTTAGGTGCTAAAAAGACTTCTTTCCGAGATATATAGGTGCCCTTTTCCCATACACACATGCATTCACATATGCATTGGCTAATGAAATGGGTGTTAGTACTCATGAAAACAAACAAAAATTTCTATAATAACTTAAGGTCCTAAAACGTCCCATTTCCAAGAACAGGTGCCCTTTCCCAGAAAGGGCGGAAACCACACATGCATTCACATCTGCATTGGTTGATTGTCATGCACGGCTTTCATCAAAATCGGTGCTAGTACTTATGAAAACAAACACAAATGTCCCAAATAACTTAGGCCCTAAAACGGCCCAAAATCCTAACTTTGCAGTTAGCCATACATGTTTGATTTCGAGGAAAGGGAGTTATGAAAGACATTTGTATCTGCTTACATTAGCACTGACACCCATACGATTTTGATAAAAGCCTTACTTTGCAGTTAACCAATTAATTAGTGGTTAATTTCGTTTAAGGCACCTAACTGTATCTCGAAAATGGGCCGTTTTAGGACCTAAGTTATTAGGGATATTGATGTTTGTTTTCGCGAGTACTGCTACCGATTTCAATTCTGACCATAACTTCGGAAATTTAACACCCAGGATAATTGCAATTAAAAATATTATTTGCAGTTGTTTTTCCTGAAAAAAATAATCCCTGTAATATCACAAGTAAAGAAGAAGTGTCCCACAGTTGTCACCATGCATAAAATTGTTTATATAAAACAAGGTGAATTTACCTCCATGGTCTTATTGGGTATAACTGGTTATGGACTGAAGCACTTTTACCATAAAACTACAGCCTATCTTAAATCCGTCCCCATGGTAAATCATATATGGTGGCCAAGCGATAGCATTTGGAAAACTCTCTTTCATCCAATACTTGAAGCACCGTGGCTGGAGAATTGGTTACAAGACCATCCAGGCCAAAACTGTAATGCATATAAGGTGTAAATTATTCATAATTAATCGATTTTGCATCTTTAATGGGCCATTATTTCTACTGAAAACTTACCTTAGGGATTTTCTTATGCGATGTTTTGCATCAATTGTCCAGTGATAAACACCATCTGCATGTACACTTCCTTCATTTTTCATTTTTATTAGGTTCTCTAATATAGAATAGTTGGGTGAAAGGCAGTTGGTTAAACCACTGGACAGCCAAATGTTTGTAGTTATGTTGGCCTCTTCATATGCTTCCAGGACAGAATTCATGTCATGTGCAGAAATGTACACATCATAACCTACATTTATTAGAAAAATACGAAAGTTATATTTTTTAAATGTTCAATCACCTACTGCTTCATATTCTTTTGACATTACATTTAGCTCTTCTGTCAATGCGTATGTTGTGGGCCAACAGTAGTATCGTGCGCCTATACCGCGGGAGTGGGTGATGGTGTTGGTCACCCACCACCACCCACTCTCGCGGTATAGGCGCACGATACTAATGCCCACATTTTACTTATATTAGTTTTCCCAGGAGAAACTATTCCACAGTTAATTCGAGTCATGTACTGCAGTGAAGGGCTCTATTTATGCGAATCAACAGCAATATTCGAGCGCATATAAATAAACTGCAGTTTTTGCTTTGCAGAAAAATTGAAGTAGGAAAAATGAATTATTTTCACAAAAGCTGTACTGTATTTCCGCTGTTTACTGCACATTTTTTGCAATAAACTACAATTCCACTTTCGTTAACCATATATATTTAAGCGAAATATGCCAGGTAAATTAAGATGCAAGGATTAAGATGTCTCACATATGACATTTGTGAGAGCATTTGGTGCTTCATGCATTTGGTGCTCACACAATTTTAGTATTGCCCCTGGTGTCTCATGCAACATTAGTAAGGAGGAGCCCTACTGGTAAGTGCCTCACATGAACGTATATTATATGGTACCATTAGTTTTTTTTCACATGGAATAGCCAGGCATTTCACGTGATGTTAGTAGGACCATTAGGTGTCTCCTGTGACATTAGGCCGCTGAGGTGTTTCATGTGAAGTTGGGACCATTAGTTACTTCCAGCAATGCTAGTAGAACTCATAGGTTTCAAAGTGATGCTAGAGCCATTGCATGGCTCACAGCATGCTAGTGGAAGCCCTAGATTTTACATGACATTTGTGGTAACTGTGGATCCCAGTTGTCCAAAGACAATTAGACGTCTCATTGATATGTTGTTAAACTTGGGCTATGTCGAATAAATGACGCAGCATAGTAACATAAATATTATGACAATAAAAGTTAGTTGAAAGGCTTTCAAAAATGAATAATTGGAAGGAAATTAATTGAATCTTGCATATAGAGTATTGCAGAAACATCGACGGTGGATTTTAGGCCACACTTGTATGTAAAAAACATTTGTTACCAAAAGTAATAAAGAATCGCCAAAGATTTATTTTTTGAAAAACTTCATCCGTATACGTGTGGGTGCGTGTGCGTGTCACGTGTGTTTTAAATGCACCATTAATAAAGGATTCAAGAGTACATTTTGAAAATGCTATTGAGCAATACATGTAATTAAGGATACGAATTGCAAAACTAGAAAACATCAAACATACATTGTTTATGGCGGCCATTTTGAAAATTTCTCAAACATAAATAATAACAAAAGGCCATAATCAAACGTTTTTAAAAAGTACTAGCAATAAATGAATTTTTGATGTATTCGCCTAAACGTTTGTCGAAAATATTGAAAACAAACAGAAAACTGGTGGAACTTTTTTTGAAAAATTAAATGACCATGCAATACTGCGTTTAAACACATTTTCATACAGAAGTCTGTATATGGACCCTAATACTTATACATGTAGTTTAAAAGCGCCACAGGCGAAATGTTTAGAAAAACTAGATCATAGATGAGCAATTTCAGCCAAAATTTCCATACAAAACTTCTTTGGTAACATTACCACCACTTTCTCAGTGGCCCCTTCAGCTGAGGAGCCTGAAGATACCTCTAAACTTATACTTCAAACCTGTGTTGCAATGAATATTTTTAAAAATGTTGCAGAAATATTCATTCTGTATGTTTACTGAATAAATTTCACGAGGCTTTCAAAGTTGTAAAGTCAATTTCTGCACAATTGGATAGTGTTAATGAGCAGTGATTTGAAATTCTCACCTATTTTGGTTAACATGTAGTGCAAACCCAACTTCTCAAAAGTTTGTCGAAAATGTTTGAAGAGAAGAACCTGGGTTACATCCGGGACTCCAAGGAGAATCCAGGGTGGGTGAAACATATCGTCTGATTCTTGTCCTGTGAAAATAAACCGCAGGGGAGAACCATTTGAAATATCTTCGCAAATGAGAGTGACCCTCCCATTGACACCAACTTAAAAAAAATTCAAATGGCAACTCAAACCATGTTATACCTTAAACGAAAACCCATTACAAATGATAAACTTTGGTGTAAACGAAATTGTAATCGGCCTACGTAATCAGTTGCTAGACTCAATAATTTGTCAATAATGCGTCTTTAGTCTTTTTTTCATAATTCAAAGATTAATATTCAATAAGATGGAATACGTGATAAAACCTCTTAGTAACAGTGTGAAATTCGGAAATGGTTTGTCCCCTGTCCATAACCCATAAAACAATCATCAACTTCAATATACATCTTCTTGACAACAATAAAAACAATGTTTCAAATAATATGCTGTATAAACCATTCCAATAGAAAATAATACAAATTGTCTATAGTTTGTTTTCACCTGTGGGGAGTCTGGGGACCATACCCTTAAAGAAGTTGAAACAAGTGTGGACATGTACAGATGATCAAGATGCAGAAAATTAATAAGCTGTTGTTTCAAGTTAGTCTTACAGTATATACCTTAAATAAAATCAGTACAATATAGTTTTGGAATACCTTGTAATCGTGATTTTTACCTTCTTGAAAAAGGTGCATATGGATGAGTTTGGCCAAGTTTTCCCCTGCCTTGATGAGTCCCCTTACTGACAAATGGGATACCTTCAAGTCCAGGTAAAGTAGTGATAAGTTAAACCTCATTGGAGAATCCCCTATCATCAAATAAATAGGGCTTAAAAAGCTTAAAATTGATTAATTTAAATGAGGCAAAACAACTACGTACATAACCTACCTGACAGAGTGTTGATGTTTCTTATATATCCCAAGTAATCTGAGAAAGTAACTTTCCAGAAGCAAAACCTCCAACAATCGCAGGGGAAACCATGGTACATGAACATGGGAGTTCCATCGTGGCTAAATGAAACATCTGCTTCAATGCCATTTGCCCCTTGGTCCAGAAACCTCTGGATATCATATATGCTGTTCGCCATATGACCAATTACGTAAAATGGCTGAGCTGAGGTACTGTGGCATTCCATAAATCCAACAAAGTTGCCCAAAATGAGAGCCACTTGAATCACATGTAAGGTTGATACTGCATTGAGGAGATATAAAAAGGTAATAAAATGCATTTATTTACACATTGTGTGTATGTGTATTTGCGACATTAAACAATCAATCGTAAAGTTGCAATTGGCAAGTTAATTTTACACATGTGTGCAACCCTGCAATGCACGAATTGAAGACTTCAGTATTACTACTGCAATTGTGATATTCATGCGATATTTTTGAAGTAATTTTAAAGTTTAGGTTTTCCTTGTATTTTTGCGTCCATTTTTGTGCTAATAAACAATTTATTAAAATTCAAGTGAATTTTTCAAGCTATACATGTACAGGTATTAGACCAGGTGTCCAATTGAGAGCTGAGAGCAATAGCAACCATCGAGTGTAATCTCTGAGCCCATTTGATAGCGATTATTTTTTTATTGTATGAGATGAAAGTGGAATCTTGATCAACAAACTGCAAAATAAATATTTATATACATATATATATACAGGGTGGACCAAATATCTGGGCCTCTCAAAATAACGTTCAATCCACTGGTGCTAGGATAAGTGTGCTTACATCGTTGAATAGGTAGTGA
>JAQGAF010006429.1:0-10195 GCA_034687865.1 Kryphioiulus occultus | reverse complement strand
AAGAAAAGCTTGAGCGGAACTCCATCTTTTGAAAACATCCCCCCCAAGATCCTGCCCAAATCATATAAAAGGAGGCCCCTCTCAGAGCCAAAGGCAGTAGTCTCCCAGGAGCCACACTCAGGAGTCACTCGGACAGAGTCACCCAGGAGTCACTCACTGGAGTAGTCACTCTACAAGCCACTCTTCGGACAGCAAGATGGAATCCTCCACCCATGGGACAACTGCAGATGTAAGCATAATAAGTTAAGTTGGCATGAAATCAGTAGGGAGAGAGTTAGGAATTATTATTCCCCCCTTTTAGTATTTTAGTGGGTTGTATGTGGCACTAAGGCAAGAATTCTGTACCGTCATAAGACTATCCTATATCTATATTGACAATAAACAGCGTATACCGTAAGAACGTAAATGACTTTATTCCCTATGAGATTTACTTACCCTCTTCTTGGGCCAAATCCAATACGCCTCTGGGAGAAACTACCTAGAGTGGATGTTACAACGCTACCAAGGGCCTGAGTAGAGAATCATAGATCCCGTGTGTTACTGGACCTCGGTTGAAGACCGGGTGGGTAACAGGTGTTAATATTAACATGAGAGCAATGCCTGCAAATTAACAGTTAAGAAAAAGCCTTAGGCGAAATTTGTTTTAAAAAAATGTACTCCTACCAAAAAACTAACATACTGTTCACATGGAGTCAAAATAATGATTAATTCGCAATCATATGTGTTGCAATTTGTTTGTTTTTCGTCTCTCAACATGGCGAAGTCCAATTGTCCAAGTGTGTCATTGATTATGTATTAAAAAAATAAAGTTGATAAAAAATCCATTATGGATTGCGCCAATATGGAAAAGCCATCTCTGGCTGACTTTTTCAGTTTGAAAAAAACCCATGCACAAAAAATGAACTGAAAATTCATGCATTATTTGGAAATTATTCTACAATTTGATTAATGACAAACGGACAATTTACGATGATTGTGATAAGATTCAAGTAGATCATTCTATAATCTGATTGAATCTTTTCACCACCGTAACATCCGCGTCTCTGTAAATTTGAAAATATATCACTCTGTATACATACATTTGGTACATCCTTCATAATAAAATGTTTATGCACCTTACACACGTTGCGAGAATTTTTTAAACGAGATTTTTTTTAAAGAGTTCTAAATTAATTTATCATACAAATCAACAGGTAATTTCTAAACATTTAGAAATTATCAAAAGATCAAATAAATTCATTCCGTGCATTTTCATGAATTTCAAGCAATTATTTTTCTGCAAGATCATGCACATCGTCACCTGTGGAATTGACACCTATTGGCTGATGTTAAGTAATGTGCCCTGATAACGATTACAGGGCCATGAGATAAAGCAAAGAAACGTTAATTTTCGCTATCATATTTTTGCTCAATAGATATCTAGGCACATAGTTGACTTTTCTTTGTGCCTACTGCAAGTAAGAAGACCTGTTTTGTAGTCAGAAATGGTTGAAAAATTGAAAGATTTCATTCGGTCTGGTAAGTTGTTTTTCCAAGTTTGTGGGACGTAAATTCGATTTTTTTTGTTATACTTGCACGGAAAATGGAGAATTTTGATGATAGATGACTTAATACAATATTTCAAATGTTAGCAATAAGGTGAACGCTGTAAGCAATAATTATAAAACTATTTCACAAAAAATGGTATTTATTTCCCAAGCCTGTAAAAATGTAGTTATATTCATGGGAACACCGAAGTTGAAATTTTTTTAATAAAACATAGGCCTACACGAAATTCATTATCAGAAATCGAAATTACGTTGGGAATATATAGAGAATATTTTTTCTTGAAAAATCGATTACAAATAATGTACATTATCGTATGTAAACTTTCAATTATGAATTCTTCTGAAATATGTGTATTAATGCCAAAACTAAGAAGAGATACATAATGAAGATAGTAAGCCATTAGTCAGTGCATGTGGTCATCTGTTTTGTATTTTCCGATGACGACAGTGACCAATGACCTCCTATCCCAATTGCTTCTGATCCAAACAAAGAATTAATCATGGCTGAGATGGATGAATGGTATTGTATTCAATAATGAAAATAAGAAACTAACAATTATTTTACATTACTTGCCACAAATAACTGTTCAATAAACTATCCACAAGCCGATGCACTGGAGGAAATAAGTCTTAGACGATCTAAACTAAAGTATCCAATCATTAATTTTCTCTTAAAGGCGATTTTTTTCAAGACATGAATGATATACCTGAAAGATGTTGGTCATAATTGAAGGCACCAAGCAGCCCAAAGAAGATATGCACAATCAATGAAAATAGTAAGTCGTTGGTCACTGTGGTCATCTGCTTTGTATTTTCTTAAAAATACAAAACAGATAACTTCAGTGATCAATGACTTACTAGGAAAATTTTCAAGAAATGAAGAATCTAACCCAAGACCTTCAGGCTCAACACAAGCAACTGAAAGATGTCATGTTTGAAGACAATCTGCAGCACGATGATGGTATAGTTAAAATGAAGTAGGAATATATAAAGCTGATGATCACAGTAACCACTGATTTACTATCCCTTTCAGATCGGAAAATAAGAACCAGTAGTCAGATTTAAAGACAGGAAGAACCTCGATATAGAAATAGTCAATGTTTGCGTGGAAACTACTAAACAATTGACTACAGTGACAAATTGAGATGAAGAATAAAACTAAGTTCATAGAGAAGCAGGCAAAACCTAGAGATCTACTTGTAGGTACGTTGAAGTTTCAAAAAATAATATAACATTAAGCAATTAATCCTTTTATAGAAAATGCCAGCAACATGGAAGGATGGAATTTTTTGCATTCGATGAACATACTACTGAAAACTAGTCGTTTCGACCATTTTGTTAACTTGACTAATACGATTAGACAAGTTTTAATATTTTATTACATTTGAAACTGATTTCTCCATAAATTACCTGATGAATTATCAGAAGAGCAGAAATCTGTTCTATAACAAAATGACGCCTTTTCGTTCCAAATCCCAACGTTTCATTGAAAGTTACATCAAAACTTTTGTCGAAAACGCAATAATCAAATTAAGAAACGGAGAAATTCTATTCAGTGTATAAGTGAAAGTACGAAGGGTTTCTATCCATATGCTAAAATCATTATCACGATATTTTTCGCTGGAAAAATCAGGTTCATACATGTAGGCCTATATATAAAATTGAATAATTGTTCGGCATTATATATCACAGAAGTTTTATAAAGGATCTTATGCTCTGGATGAAATTATTTGGAAAACATTCAACACACTGATTTTTCTGGAATAGAAAAATGCTGCCTAGTACGAATAATCTATATATACTGTGTAGTTTATTCGGACTACTGAGTGCACATAGCAAAATTATTACACAATTATAAGTAAAATTCACAAAATAATTATTTTCGCGAAATTAAGCTTACATGTAAATAAATTCGCCAAATTAGGAATCAATATACATGTAAGTCCAAAATTATATTTTGTGAATTTCTCAATAAATGTCGCATAATTCTCACAAGTTTTTAGATGAAAAATGGAATTCTATATGTACATGTACCCATTGGCTTAGGCTGGTTGGCACAGTAAAAATAGGTTTTAAAAAATCTGACACAAATTTACTATAAGGAATTTTAAAATTGTTTGTGCAAATTAAGTTAGCAAATCAAGTTGGCTTTTAAAAAACTCAAAAAGCCGTAACTGAATAAAAATATAATTACAGATTTCGTTTCAACCAGATTTCAACTTTCGAGCATCTGCTTTTTAAAGTGGCCTATGGACTATCGTATTTCAGGCACTCATTGCATATCTATATAAATAACATATTTCGCAATTGCATGAAAATGCCTGTATCTGGCCAGCTACATGTACTGTACATGTACTGACTGTTGCTGGCTCCAATGTCAAAATGCGGATAGTGATAGCAAAATCATTGAATCATCGAATCCAATGTAATACTTTATCTTATTTACGCTATCATATCTTCGCTCAAATCATACCGTATACATGCTCAAGGTTGAAAAACAAAGTCATATTTTAAATGCCTTCCTTAACCGTCTTTCTTATCTTATCTATGTTCAGTTGAAAAATGCTTAGTTGGAAGACTTTTCATCAACGTTGACACTTCATCGTGCCATTACTTACTAAAACGTTAAACCGACAACAACGTGTTCCTGGCCATCAGAAATGGCTGAAAAATCAAAAGATTTAAAAATGTCTGGTAAGCCAATTTTAAAGAGAAAATTATATCATTATAAATGTCCTTTATGCTGTGTAATGAACTGAAAATGATGGGATTTCAGATGAATCAGTAGACATATTGGTAAGCAAAGTCCACCAGTTGGAATTTCTGGATTTCCAATATAAACTGCAAGCTTACAGCTGTCGCATTTGCAAGAATGTGGCCATTCGGCACCACATTACCAACTGCCAGCATGTCTTCTGCCATGACTGTTACAGACAATATTACCAACAGCCTTGTCCAGTTTGCACTACTGTTATTGCCGAGGTGATATACACAAGACATGAAAGCAAATGCATGTCCTCTTTTTGTTTAACATGGTCTTGATGCATTCCAGAGCATTCAAGACGACGATTTCGAGAATACCGTATTCAAGTTGAAAGTTGCTTGTGAATTTAAGAAGAACGGATGTGAAACAATTGTTAATTTGGAGAACTTCTTGGTAAATATTCCTTAGCAGTTGGCCCCATTGCTTTAAAACACCTTGGAAAATTTGTATACAACTTTAGTGTCAAGGAGACAGTACCTTAATTTGCGACAATACAGAAGGTTAATTTAGGGGTATCAAACTACTTCGAAATACCATGTAATTATAATCCAGTTCTTTACATAAGAAGATATTGTTAAATTTGTTTATCAATATTTGTATCCTAGCAATCCCAAAAACGTATGAAATCAAGTAACTAAACCAATTTTATTGAAATCGTGAAATAATGATTAATTTATCGAACTAATTCTTTTGATATGAACAAACTAGAAATCTGAAAAATGCCATTTAAATGCTATGAACACAAAGGCTTTGTGGCAGAAAGCTTCTCATGCAAACCTTATTAGCCCTCAAAATAAAAAACAAAGCATTATTTTTGCAATAGGGTCACACAGCAGTTTGCAAACTAGCCACAAAAAGACTATTACCAAAGGTCTACAAAGCTGATCCACAAGCCGAAGCACTGGAGGAAGTAAGTCACTAAGTAAAGGATAAAGTAATACCTGTTTACGATTACGAGCCTTACAGCATCCAACCATTACTTTTCTCTTCAGCTAAAGGCTTCTTTTCAAGACATGAAAAATATTATGCAAAATTTGCAGACAGAAAACAAGCAACTGAAAGATGCCATTGTGGAAGTCACCAAGAAGCAAGAAGTTATAGTTAAAATAAATGAAGAAACTACGAAGAAGCACGAAGAAGAAATTGTCGAAATGAAGAAAGCCTTTAATGACATAGTTGTTGAAATTCCTCTGATTTATGGTAAAGTCAACGCTTGTGTGGAAACTACCGAACAAATGACAAAGGTGACAAAGGAATTGCTATCTCGATTGGATCTGACGGAGATGAATAAGACTCAATTCGAACATAAAAAGGAAAAAATCACGAAGATGCTGAGTTCTTCAAAGACAAGTGTGATTCAAGAAACACTACCAAGAGATGCAGGTAGGATTAAGTTTCATAACATTATTAAGTAATACACAATTAGCCCGTAAAACCGAAGTAACCAAAACGTGCTTCAAGACCAAGATGGAATTTATCCTAGTCTAGTTTTCAGGTTATAAAGATCAATTACATAAAGATACATCAATTACATCTTAGATGCATGTGATTAATTAAATTGTGACTGCGTTATTGTTGAAATGAGGGAGAGAAAGGTTTGAATTTATACATTTTAATTTATCATAACTGCAACAGAAAACATTTTATGAATTTAGGTGGGGAGTCTCATAAAAATAAGTGAACTTTCATTTGGCCTTAATTGCGTTGGATAAACATATTCCTGATTAATTTGACGTTTCTACCATTTGTTTGAGTTAAACTAAATGATTTCGCACGTTTTAACTCATCTGCAGAACATAAATGCATCATAAAACAAAATAGCACCTCATTGTTTTGTTCGAAGCACCTTTTGTAAATAAAGCCACAATATGGTCTTTGTGGTGGGATAATTTTGAAAATTATTTGAGGTAAAATAAGGTGCATTTTTATAATTTAATAATGTGCATATATGGATACGCTTACAACATTTTTAGGTATAACTTTGGTTAATTTCTAGTATCTAGTAGGTATCAAAGTATTTTTATTGTGTATTATTGGTATACACGATTTGCAACCTTGGAAAAGATGCCAACGATGGTTTCTTTAAGGTTTCATTATTGGTTGTTGAAAGGTTTCCGCTATATACAATGTATTTCAAAGGTTTCCAAAATGTTGTACACTGTAAGATATCTCTCTAAAACCTATGATAGGTATATTTTGCTCCCGATCAGACTTATTTGTTACTTGTTGAAACATTTCTGAAAAATACCTTTCAAATTTTTGTAAGGGCATGCAGATATTCTTTAAATTAAGTTTAATCGAAGGTCAAATGAAAAAAATGGTTAGGCAAAAAATGCTACAAATAACAAATACGTGCATATTTAAAACAATGCAATAGATTCTAATTAATAGGTATAATCTCTATTTTTGTAATACATGTTTTTATAAGATACATGTACATGTACATGAATTGTATGTATTAGCTTTACGTCGTCTTACTGAAATATTCTTTTCTATAGAAGTCATATCAGGTGACTGTCTGGACACCACGTTCAACTGGACGATAAGCGGGATTCGGGAGATGGTGGAAAAATGCAAAATGGACGAGCGTTCACTAAGAAATGCGCCGCGTGTTCGCGGTTTAAGTAGACCGTCAATTTATGTAAGTAATTTTTCTGCAGCAAGTGAGGAATTTTCTATCCACCCACACGGACTGAAATTCAAGGCACATTTAAGCAGTACTTGTAATTCTTCGAACATGCTGGATATACAAATCCATCTTTCATTTACCAGTAAACCATCCGTTGGTTTTCCGAAATTCTTACATTCAAGAAAGTATATCTTGGTAGATCAAAGCAACAGTGAAGCAAAACAGGATATCGTATTGCAGGATCAACCTCGTTTTGGACAAAGTTCTACCACAGAGATGATGAGTAGTACTTTTTGGTTCATGAATTTCTTTTCATTTAATTTGTTGTTAAATAATGGAAAGTATGTGATGAACGATACAATCTTAATTCGGATTGTTTTGGAGCCCATTGCGGTGATATTTAGGAGGGTTGCATCGATGGACGGCACCCTACTTTTGAGAATTGACAATTATAGTAAAAGACTGCAAGAAAAGGAGCAGGGAATCAGACAATTCTTAACTAGCGAATCCTTCTACACAAGGTCCGAAGGCTACCGGATGGATGTGGACATTTACCTTCAAGGAAATATCCACTACATCTCCATATGTCCAATGTTTCGGATTGGGGAATGGGATGATTTACACTCATACCCAATTCAATGCAAATACACGCGATTTCTGATGGACCAGTCTGATGCACAACCGAAGAAAGACATTAGGTATGATTCAAATGTCTTTGAGTATACCTACAACGATAAAGATTATCCAATAAAGGATTCCATACCGCTACTTATTACACAACAGCATCCCTACTTTAAGGATGATTCAATATTAATTAAAATTATAGTCGAAAAAGCTTAATGACCTGAAACCATAAAATATTTTCTTCGAATAAATACCTCATTCAAAATACTGACAGGCATAGAGAGACATAAAGACGGACTCACATACACGTTGAGACATCAAGTTTGGTCCTTAAAAAAAGCAATGTTTGAAATATTAATGTCACAATGGAGTGAAAGAATTTTTTTAATGAATAATTTATGGGTAATGGATTTTAGCTGACGTTTGGTAAGAAATATTCAGAAATAGTAATAATGAAGCGTATTCATAGACATTCTTTAAAAAAAAATGTTTGACGTGTACTGAACAATTAAACTCCACTATTAATAGTAAACATATACGGACTCTACAGTATGTTGTAATCATTTTTTAAACTATTTTTCTATCAATCAATTTCTATCAATTTTTCTAGCAGTGCTTAATGATTCGTTCATAATATACCTACAATATATAATTACATTGTAAATCAAAAATAGTGCATCGTGCAAATGTATTAGAAATACATTTTTGCAGAACTTCTTAAAACAGCAATACATAGAGTGATTTTATACGAAATTATGAAACATGGTTACTCATACGCCTCATAAAATCAGATAGATGATGTATTTAAAAAACCATCCAAAATTGCACGAAATCCACAGATATGAATTTTGTTAAACCCACGGTAGGCCCATCAGCAGACTATATAGAAAACTTGGAAGCAACCAATAGCAGGAAAAGCAATTAAACTGTATCGAATGGTTTGAGTATTTCTACCAAGATTCACAGGGTCATTTTCGCCAATTCTCAATATCTGTCCTAAAGTCAGTATGGCAACCTCAATTTGGAAAATATTTCTTTTTTAAATGTTGTACAGAAGCTTGAGATGTTCTTTATAAAAACCCGCTCATATCTACTGTAATTTTCCCAACATCATCAAGTTAAATACTGGGACATGCGATGATTAATTCATATCTTGCAGTTACAAATGAATGAAATTGGAGAAAACGATAATTCTAGTACCTGTATCTTGATATTGCCAAAATATACGCGTATTATACACAGACACAATATATCTCACAATGTATCTCAATATTTGGTAATTTCAGAAATTGTTCTTTCATATAGCAGCCATAAGCAGATACTGTAGCTTCTGTTTTAAAACAATATGCAAATTGAGACCCAAGTGCAGTCATCGAAACATTATCAGTTCATCTTGCAATACGTTTTTGGACATGATGTTTCCTGTTGCCCAAAATAGCAACACCTTAGGACTACTCAAATTGAAAGTTGGTATTAAATTCATGAAGACTGAATGTGATTCAACCGTGAAGCCAATTTAACACGTCTAGAGACAAATGTGTTTCTCAAACGCTTTTCATTAATACATCAACCTGCATTTAATTAAAGCAGTGTTTTCCAAAGTGGTGGTATTTCAGTGTATGTTTGAATTCATCAAATCCAGATACATTGAAACTTGAATATTCTTAATTGAAACATCTAGAATTTTCCAAATTCTAATAAAAGGCCAGAATAATTCTGAAAATTTTCAGCAAAGAACAATACAGAAATTTGACAGTATTATAAGACCAGTTTTCAAAAACATCATAAAATAAGTAATAAAATTAGCACACATAAATTTGAGGGGAAAACCTGAAATGAGAATATAATTTTGTGGATTGGCAGAAAGCATTTTGTTCATTAATAATGCCCTAAAAGGGGAAAGGTCAATTTTGTGTGATGAATAGAAAAACACTTACCTGAGTTCAGGGTGAAAGTCCAGTAGAATAACCGTTTGGGGAAAAGGGGGTCAAAATCCTGTAGAATCAGTCCGGTTATGTATTGGGTCTGCTAGTGACGCAGTACCCAATATGTATCCCACCCCATGTAGGAATTGCTTTCTAGCAATTCCTGGAATACCCCGAAGAGGCAGCTTGGCACAACATACCCGGGACTAGAATCCCAAATTTGACCCAATACTCTAGAAGAGGGAGTTTTCCAGGCATATTGCCACCTGGATTTCTCCCAATCACTAGGCAGATGACTGGAAGCTCCAGGTGGTACACGGTGTACCACCTGTCGTGACGGTCGATCAGGGCAAACATCATGGAGGAGATAAAGAGAAGTTATGGCCAAAGATGGAGAAAATTTGAATACTGAAGTGAGCTATGACGTCACGGAAATGGCCGGAAGGAAAAGAAACCGAAAAACAACCCCCTCGCATGGGTGTGAAACCTGGGGAAAGTTTCAAGACGGGGCACCAGTTCACAGGATCATCGGGGCACCATTGTCCATCGAAACATAAACACACCCAGTAAAAATTTTAGCTAATGGTATTTACAAAAAACAACATTAGCGCACTCAAACATAAATCTGTAAAGGATAAACATCCAAATGCCAGCAAAGATGACGTCACCAACGATATTGACAGGAAGCTCCCCCTAGTGACCAAAA
>JAQGAF010006428.1:0-10196 GCA_034687865.1 Kryphioiulus occultus | reverse complement strand
TATTTTGGCATATTTAATTCAAGAAAAGCATTTCTTATTGTATTTCATTGAGAATACTGTTTTGGTTTACATTTCATAAAAAATGTTTTTAAAAACGCGAAAATTTGGTTTGGACTCATTTTTCATTCAAAACGATGATATTTAAGGTTATATTTTAATTCAGAAAAAAAGTATTTTGAAATAAACTGATTTAAATATAACGTATTTTGGCATATTTAATTCAAGAAAAGCATTTCTTATTGTATTTCATTGAGAATACTGTTTTGGTTTACATTTCATTAAAAATGTTTTTAAAAACGCGAAAATTTGGTTTGGACTCATTTTTCATTCAAAACGTTGATATTTAAAAAACAACCTATTTTGAAATAAACTGAATTTAATATAACGTATTTTGGCATATTTCATTCAAATATGCATTTCTTATTACATTGTGAACGCTGAATTTTTGAGTTATATTTAATTCAAACAAACTTTTTTAAAAACACGAGCAATATTGGTCAATAAATAAATGATTGAAACGTGAAGGGGGATAAAAGAGGCTACGCTTTATCCATTTCCATCAAATGACTTCATCAAATATGCGAAATTCGATTAAAATTGTGCACGTTCTTACTATTATCGTATGGATATAAGTTATTTTTATGGTTACGTGTTGTGAAGCACCAACATATTAAGTAAAATATTTCGACAAGTGTTCAGTACACGGTTTTTGTTTAACTTTTTCAATAATTAAAAATGCCATTCATTAATAATATTTTGGTGAATTCTTTGAGGATATTCATCGAAAATGAATTTTTTTAGTTATCTTTAAATTAAGACTTTTGTATTTCTATGTCATTTCTTTTTTTGTATCAAAAATATATACTCGCAAAAAAAAATTCTCTGCATGGGTCCTGCCATCCATCTTTCGTTTCATTATCCTCGCAACAGCGGTGACCAGTGGTCAAGCAGCTTGACCATCTTCTGGCCCCCCTGTTATTGGCGACCAGGGAAATTTTTATATCTTTCATAAGAGGATCAATGCGATGATTTGTTAGATTATTTTCTCATCAATTTCAACTCCAAATACTCATAAAACGACAGTATTTTAAGAAAGGCTCGTAAAAAGCAAAATGACCACTGTCCACTCCCTCTACGTTAGGTTTAGGTCGTTGAAAAAGTTTTCTTTTTGAAACCCACTTAGGTGGATTTTTCTCTCTTTGTCAAATTACGTTTTTAACCATTTTTTTCTGATTATGGTGTTCACAAATGAGGCTCGATTTTTATGGACGCAATCCGATGACCACCGAATCGGGCCCTACAGGGTGTCATTGAACTGACCACTCCATAAATGACTTGTCCTTGAAAAATCATTCATTGAAATTTATTTGAAGTCATCGATAGACCTTTCTTTAAAATTTAAGTTATTGAAGTCCTTGAAAATTCGTTGTTTGGAATTTAGCTTGTTTAATTGCTTCAAAACTCACACGTTTAAATTTGATTAATGTGCTTAAAAGCACCATTTGAAATCATTGAAATAGTTGAGTGAAACTAGTTTTGAGAAGTTAAGATTTACGCTTTTACTAGTTCTTGATAATTGTTAATTTAAATTGACATATTTAATTCCTCGAAGATCTGAAAAGTCATTCAGTAGTCATCGATTTTACATTACAACTTTAGAATGCATTGAAATAATTTGATCGAGAAAACATTGGTCATGGAAAAGTCATGCAATTTGAAATACCAAATCCAGTAAACATCCTGGAAAATTAAGGAAAACTTGCTTCGCAAACTAAAATAACACGGAGCATTTGTGAATTTTTTAAATAGCCTAAATTTAAAAAATCGCAAAGTCCGGTTAGGGCTTGTAAGCTTATGCTCTGATCATCAACCAGTAAAATATATCATCATTATAAATACAATGCAAAAATAAACACTTAATCAGTGGTGTCCCTAAATACAGAATCAAATATTAACGTGGCAAAATATAACTTCATAAACCTTTTACCTTTAGCGTTTTAAACAGTTGGCGTTACTAAGTGTAATGCCGGTCCTGATGACCCTGACACAAGCTTAAGTGCTCCAAATTTAAAACAACCCTCCCTGGTGGGGATTATCATCTGTATTACAAGCTACATGCTGACATTTAATATCAGTACTGATAGTATAGTGATGAATACTTATATCATTACAGTCCATACTGTACTAATACCACTAATACTAATACTGTATACTAATCCATATAGTGTTAAGTAGTGATATATACTGATGTATCAATAAAGTATCACTAGTTTCTAGTAGTGTCAGTAATAGCATAGTGATATCAGCTGTTGCAACTAAAAAGGTGGTAGTGATTTTAAATGTTCGCGGTCAAATTTAATTGCATTTTTGTGTAAGTTATAAATATCACTATAGAGAGTTGCATTTGAACTAAAGTCAGGGAAGAGAAAAATTGTCAGGGAAAGTCAGGGGAAATTGTCGTTTTTTCTGAGAAGTCTGGGAAATTTTTTATAGAAATACTGGCCTTAGCTGCATTTGAGGGTTGGGGAATTTCTGAGTTGCCCATTTGACGAAGATGCAATTGAACAAGAGTTAATGGATCTGCAAAAAAAAGAAACAACGTATAAATTGAGCATACTAAAAATGGAATTGTCCAAACATTTGTACAGCTGCAACAATGCTTTAGTAGGTAATGATTTTCAAAATTTTTAAAAACGGCAAAATTTATTTTTATGTCAGGGAAATTACATGGGTTTGTCAGGGAAAGTCAGGGAAATTAATTTAAGAATTTGGGTACGAACCATGATATATCAATAAACATATACTGATATCACTATGAATTTTATTCTGATCCATCCCAATCTTTCCACCAGGGCAATGTTCAGTTAATTTAACACCAGTTAAAATACCGTCATTACCAAATAGTCATTGGCAAGTTATTGTCCAGATGAACGAACAACTCTCGGACACCCAGTACGCCCTCCGATGAGTTGAAACCCTGTACATTTATGACGGTGATAGTTTACGAACACACTTCTTTGCTTTTTGCACATATTTTCCACGCTGCGTGCCCTTTGGTCACCGTCGGGCTCAATTTAATTATGGTTTACGACGCTTCTCGAATAGCAAGGAGGAGAAAGAGAAGAAGAAGAAGAAGAAGCGAAAATAAAAAAATAGCGATGCGTAAGAAACGCCAGGATGGAGAGACAGAGAGAAAGAGAGAGAGACACCCTGAAGGACATGTCGCATCGGTAGACATGGACATGGACGTGGTCCATCCATCTGGCAGGACTCAAAAATGCATTTGAAGGGCCTTTCAAACTTAAAGGATGTCCTACGGAGATGTATCGCACTCCGTGCCGAGCATCCGTAAATAAACGAGGGTCTCTGCTTCGACATCGCTCTCCATCGTGATAATAATAATCGAAACGTTTTCGCAAAAAAGCTGCAAATTCGCCCCCGGAGTTCAGTGATGAATTCATGGTCCGATTCACCGAAAATTCATCTCAGCTGCCCCTGTGGGGCGGCAAACACTGAGTGCGCGCGTGTATGCGTGGTTTGCCAACGTCGGGGGGCAACGTGCTTTGCCCCCGTGAGTTGGCAAACCAGCCGTGCTCGCCTGTATGCATGGTTGGCCACGTGCTAGGGGCAAAGCACTTAAAAGGACCTTGGAGATTTAACTGATAGATTAAAGTGAATTGAAACATTTTTACTGTATTAAGGCGATCTACAACCTCAGCGACATCCTGGCGTTGTGTGCCGTCATTCCTATACCTGCCCTGTAAAATATATTCACTTTGGCATTTTCTCTTTGAAAATTTTATAATTATGGTTAAATTGTGATTATTTTCAAATCAAGATTAAGTCGTTTACTAGTGATCGTCTTATTTGTAATAGTTAAATTAAGCCCTCCGCTGATTTATAAAAAAATAAATATGGCAAAAATTCAAAAGGTCATTCGCGGGTGAGAAAATTGACCTTCGAATGACCTTTCGCATTTTTGTCATCTTTAGAAACATAAATGGAGTTCTTGACCGTTAATGCTTTGAAAAATTCGTGTGGAAATCGGGCTTGATATTTGAATAAAATATTTTTTATTCAAAAATGTCGCAAAGTTTCGGCCATTCGGCCTTCATCATGCGATCAAAATTGCTAAAAAATACAAACGAGAAAGCTGTCAAAATACAAGTAACGTACAGAAAAGGATTCAACAACTTCCTCATTTCGAAACAATTTACGAAATTTTTTATTGGAATGCCTAAAGCATACAGTAACGTTGCAAATTTTTTATACAATTTTTATTTATATATTTTTATCGGAGGACTTCAGTTAACTAAAAAAAGAGAACGATCCCTAGTAAACGACTTAATCATCATTGAGAAAAAAAAATAATTTAGCCATTATTAGAACATTTTTAAAGATAAAATGCCAAAGTAATTTTTTTGCGTTGCAGGTATACATGTAGGGATGACGTCACACAACGTCAGGATGACGGAATTTTAACTCGAATTTTTGTCACCCTTAAAAAATAGTTTTTGGTGGTTCGTGTTTTCTAAAATTGACATTCTGACAGTTAAACGAGTGCCGGATAATCGAAGTTTTACTGTACTTAATTTTTTTCTGAGTTAAATTGTAAAACCCTTTTTTTATCAATGAATACACTTCTCAGTAAAATTCACTCCTAATCGATTTTTTACTTGACAACACTTTCGCGGATTTTTCATAATTTTTTTTTATAATTATTACTTTTTCTTTTTTCCAAAACACAGTTTTGTCAATGGGATTCACTGTAAAAACACGTTCTCCTCAATTGAGTACGCTTCCCTGACATTTCCAGGTTATTCCAACTTCCCTGACTTTCCTGGTCGTTCCAACTTCACTGACTTTTGAAGGTCGTTCCAACTTCCCTGACTTTTCCAGGTCATTCCAACTTCCATGACTTTTGAAGGTCGTTCCAACTTCCCTGACTTTTCCAGGTCATTCCAACTTCCCTGACTTTTCCAGGTTATTCCAACTTACCTGACTTTTCCAGGTTATTCCAACTTCCCTGACTTTCCTGGTCGTTCCAACTTCCATGACTTTTCCCGGTTATTCCAACTTCCCTGACTTTTCCAGTTCTTTACAACTTCCCTGACTTTTGAAGGTCGTTCCAGGAAATTCACTCCGAAACACAATTTTTCCTATTTGAAACCAGTTTTAAGCTGGTAATTTTGGCGCATTTTTCCCTCGGTGAGTCCAATCGAGTTTCCCTTTCCTTCCCCCGGATGGCGCTGTTTGTCGCCTTCTTCTTCTTCTTCTTCCTCCTATCTCCTGTATATATATATGAAAGGGCACGAAGCAGAATCCGATCCCAACTCTCGCTTCCGTTCATTCTTCGTTGCGTTCCCAGCACGAGAGGACCAATTGTGTGACACGTGCTCTCCTCACTTCCGGTCACTCTACCGGACACTTCCGGTCCAGCGCCCGGATACTCCTCCGCGGATGATTTGAGTGAGGAGACTATTCCGCTTGACCAGCGGTCAGTCAGCGCCCCATGAAGTATGCTGTTTTTGGGGCCCCGAAGGACCCGACCCCCCTGGGAATACCTTTGGACCATGTTCCTCCTTCTCTTTGTCGCTGCCCAAAAATTAAGGACTGTTAGGGCACTTCCGCCCGTGCTGAAAATCGGTGAGTCTACAAACTCAGTTTTTTTTCGTGGCTTGTGTTTTTTTTTGTGCTTTTTTGTGTTTGGAATCAGAAAAAAAGTTTTTCTGAAATTGCTCGAGTAACCTTCCTGGGTGTCTACTGGACTTTAAAATACTCACTGGAAATACTGGAAAATACTGGAAATATTTTCATACTGGAGAATACTGTAATATACTGGACATTTTTCAATTTCAAATTTATTTTTCTGAAAAATGCTCTAAAAATTCTACCCTTAGCATCTAAATGTCTAAATGATCTAAAAATTTCCTCTATGACGCTTTTAATTTATTAATCCAACTAAAGCCAATCATGCGGGTCTAGTTTTTTAAAAAATGTCATCATTTGTTATTAAGTTATTCTAAAAATTTCACCTGCAGTGATTTTAAATCATTAATCTCAATTTTTGTGGAAATCCGTGAAAAAACCAATTGTTTGGGACTAGTTTTTTTTAAAAAAAATTTGCCTAGGGCGTTTATTGTTTATTAATATTAGTTCTGTTACTAAAATTTTCACGCCCCGATCTCGAAAAATGCTGTATCCGTCCCTGGTGAGCATATAATTGACATAAAAAATTGTTTATTGAACTAAAAAAAATTGTATTTTTATACTGGAAAAAAAATTTTTATACTGGAAAAAAAAATTATTTTTATACTGGAAATAAAATTATTTTTATACTGGAAAAAAATTATTTTTATACTGGAAAAATAATATTTTTATACTGGAAATAAAATTATTTTTATACTGGAAATAAAATTATTTTTATACTGGAAACAAAATTATTTTTATACTGGAAAAAAAAAATTATTTTTATACTGGAAAAAAACTATTTTTATACTGGGAAAAAAATTATTTTTATACTGGAAAAAAATTATTTTTTTACTGGAAAAAAAAATTATTTTTATACTGGAAATAAAATTATTTTTATACTGGAAAAAAAATTATTTTTATACTGGAAATAAAATTATTTTTATACTGGAAAAAAAAAATTTTGATACTGGAAAAAAAATTATTTTTATACTGGAAATAAAATTTATTTTTATACTGGAAAAAAATTATTTTTATACTGGAAAATACTTAAAAATACTGGGAAAATGAAATTACAGTTCAGTAGACACCTTCTAGATGAGTTGTTTGATTCTGTTTCAGTTTGTGTTAGGGAAGTTTTCGAAAATTGCTTAAGTAACCTCCGGACTTAAGCAACACCTTGTATATTTGACTTCAGTGAAACTCAAATTTTTGTGTGTTTTTTTCGACGTTGTTTAAATGGGTTTTTGGGCGATAAGGAAAATTACGTGTACGTTTATATGACTCGGTAGTGGTCTGTCGCTTTAGACAAGTTTACGTAAATTGCTTAAGTATAATCTCTGAACGGTAAGCGTTTTATACGTTTTTTGAAGCTTGAAATATTAAATTTCGCGAAAATATCAAATGCTAAACTAATCTATCCATCCTTCCTACGATGTTTCGTTTCATATTCCAGTTTTGAAGCAGAAATTTTTTCGTACAATAAATTTTGATCAATGATAATATTTTCGTAATTTCCACGCATGCAATTGTAGTTTTACTAAAATCGCCAGTTTTTAGATGAATTTTTCCGCACGAAAATCAATTTTAAACAAAATATTCGAAAATGAACGTGGTGAAATCCGTGTTAAATTTTTGAATTTTTTCTAATTTTTTAAAATTTATTATCTGGAAACTTCTTAAAATTCAGGCTGAAGTTTTCGTGACAATATCCAAATTTTTGTTATTGTATATTCCAGTTTTGAAGCAGAAATTTCTCGTAAAATGAATTTTGGTCAATGACAAAAATTTCGAAATTTCCACGCATTTGTAGTTTTGCTAAAATCACCAGTTTTTTGACGAAGTTTCCTTACTAAAATCAATTTTAAGCCAAAAATTCGAAACTAAGTTTGGTGAAATCCATATCAGATTTTTGATTTTTTTTCCAATTTTTTTAAAGTTGATTATCTGGAAACTTTTTAAAATTCAAGCTGAATTTTTCGTGTCGTTGGCCAAATTTTCGTTGTTTTTCTTCCTGAAAAAGTCAGAAAACAAAGCAGAAAAAAAATCGTTTCAGATCGAATTTGTGAAGTCATTTTTCATGGGCCTTAAAACAGCTTTTTTTTTCAATGTATTTCTCATTCAAATCGTTTTCTGATTGTCTCCTATTCTCGACATCTGCCATAACTTTTTCTGGTGTTATTTATAGACTGGAACGGAAATTAATCATTTTCTTAGATTTCAATGTTTGGCATTTTTTTTCATCTAAAATTTACTTTTTTTTCAAATGGAAGTATTCAAATGAAAATGTTTCCGAATTCTTAATTTTGACAACCTGAATTGCGATTTATATCGATCTGATTTTGGCGATTGAAAACCAGCGCCATCTGTGACGATTTTTTATCAATTTTCGACAATTTCAGTATTAGAACTTAATTTTCAATGTAATATCGACAGTGTTTTATGGGCGACCCCTGATGCGGGTTTTAATATTTCTTTAATTACATCTTCTTCATTGAATTCAATTTGTCTGGTTTCAATTTGATATAAGGGTTAAGTATAAAAAAATGTAATTTGATTAATATCGATTTTTGCTGTAATTTATTCAGCAAACTTATTTTATTTTTATTCCAGATTTTGTCCAAAATGGATTATTTTTGGTTGGCTAGGCATGGATGTTTTAACTAAACTTTTTTAAGGAATTATGCGTTTATTAAGTACACGAAACATAATTGTGTACATAATTGGGCAAATGCAATTCCTTATTTGTTTTTGAAAACAAATGTTAAATATTTTCACCTATTTTCAGTTTTCTTATCACAACCATTTCGTTGTATCTTAGTTTGTTTTCATTTTTTAAGACTATTATTTGACTATTTATTTAAAAATAACCTCGCAACTTAGTTACACATATAATATAAATCTGTCTTTGATATTGTTCAGTTTTCAATGATTATGAATTTCATTTCAATAGAATAATAATGTCATTGGATGAAATATTTATTTTTTTGATTTGGTCAAATAAAAAAATTATTCCTGTAAAAAATGAAAATGGGCCTATAAGAAATGTGAAAATTATCAAAAAGAAAATGCAAATCTGATTATGTTTACCATTTTTGTCATTTTCCTTTTTTAAAATAAAATAATTCGCGGATTTAAAATTCTGTCAAGTTAACAATATATGGTAAATTATTGAAAATCAGATGAAATTACACGGTAAATTGTAAAATACATTATTTGATATGAGACCTATTATAGGTATAAATATTTATAAATTTTATTTTCAAAAATTATACTTACAAAAATAAAATTAAAGGAAATGCAATAAAAAATGTAAGTATAAATTAAACAGAAAGATAATATAGGCAATGTGATAACTTATGAATTTCATTTGAATCCAATAATAATAATATCATTAGGTGAAATATTATTCTCGTTTAATTTGGCCAAAGAAAAAAAATTGTCTTAAAAAATGAAAGTATAGGAAATGTGAAAATTACCAAAAAGAAAATTATGTTCACCATTTTTGTAATTTTCTTTTTTTTTAAAATGAAATAATTCGCGGATTTAAAATTGTGTAAAGTTGCCAGTATGGTAAGTTATTTTAAATCAGATAAAATTACACGGTAAATTGTAAAAACCTCATTATTTGATATAAAACCTATTATAGGAATAAATATTTATAAATTTTGTTTTCAAAAAATTATACTTACATAAATAAAATTAAAGGAAATGCAATAAAAATGTTAGTATAAATCAAACAGAAAGATAATGTTTTCAATAAAATAACTTTTATTACGCAGTCTTCATTTTTCTTGTTATTAATCGGTGTATATTTTCGTGAGATTTTCGTTCAATTTTTCGTTATGGTCATTTTTTTTTGCGAAATTGCTTCTGGGGTGTCAATTTCTGGAAACATCATTTATTTCGCTAGTTCCGCTTTGGGGGTGTTACCGGAAGTGCGTGCTAGGGGAGTTAAGAATGGCGATTTGGTGTGGGGGTGGGACCCATCGAAGTAAAAAAGGGCCTCTTATCGAAAATCATTTTGGGCGACGTAATGATTGTAAAATATAGAGAAAAGCACTCGGAAAATGGTATTGGGGTTTTCAGGCCTAAAGCTGGAATTTGTAGGGCCGAATTTTGACACAAATTGCCTTCGTTTTGGGTGGGGGGGGGAGGTCTTTATCCCCGAGACAGGGGCCGTTATTATCGCCTGACACGTCGGGGGCCCTTTGATTTATGACGCAAAATAAAAGCGGCTAAATTCACCGAAATTCAGACAAAATGGCGCCGAAATGAAGAAGAAAACGAGACGAATTCAGCGCCCCCTATGGCGATATAGCGTATAAAGCGGTCATTGGATGGACGCTGGATTGGGGCCCCGAGAAGGTTTTGGGAAACGTTGCGAATAATTTAGGCTGTAAAGTCATTCCTATATTTCCTATATTTTTCAGGGGTTCCTATATAGTCCTATATTTTTAGAAAAATTCCTATATATTCCTATATTTTACTGCAAACTGCTGTGGCAA
>JAQGAF010006427.1:0-10197 GCA_034687865.1 Kryphioiulus occultus | reverse complement strand
TATATCGGTGTTGTAAAGCACAAATTTAGTAATGTTTGAGGTAACCATTAGTTATTAGCCGGTTTAGATTGAAAAGGGGGAGGGGCACGGTGCTGGCATGGACTGATTGAAATCAAGTCTCCTTTGAGACGTTCTTGAGCGCAAGAATTTAGAAAAAAAGTACAATAAACTGACGAATAGTAAAGCAGCATAGGCTACTAATTTGTGAAAGTTTATTGTAAATTGCTATAGTTGTTGGGGTTATAAGACAAATATATACCTTTCCCACCACCGTTTAGATTTCAATCATAGCAAAAGGAAATGGTAGCATTTTCTTGAAAAAACAGTTGCTGCAAATGCATTGGAAAATTCATCAAAACCAATGGTAAATCTGGCACACTTTTGGATTTAATTGGCCACTGTTTTGGCATGGAAAACAATGCATGATGGTATGTTCCAGCTAGACCCTAGCGACTTTGACCACCTTGCAACAGGTAGCCTATAAGAGCATCCCATATAAAGAAAAGGGAAACAAAAACTTTCATTGATACCATGCAGTATAAGATTATCTAGTAGCTAAATTATATTAGTTTCATCAGCATCTAATGGTATCTTGATTACTACTTTGTTTTAAAGATGTTGTTGCTGCAACCAGTGTCTTGCAGCAAAAGGCTAATGACATTCGCACTCAAAGGGTGAATTGGCAGTCTTACCTGCAGTAAGTGAATTTTGTCAAGATTGTTAGATTATTAGTACAAAAAATTTAAAACTGACTAATTCTGGAATTGTTCCGATAACTTTTCAGGAGTCAGATGATCAGTGAAGATGACTACAACTTCATCATCGCCTTTGATAACATTGCACCTGACAGGAGAGAAGCAATTTTAAAGGAACACCGCCTTCAAGTGAGCATCGGACATTGATAATTACAAATAAATTATTAATCGCATACTGATTTGGGTTGTGCCTTTTTGCTACCTTTAGTGTGCAAAAACATTCATGAACTTACTGGGACATATTTCCAAGGACCAGACAATTCAGTACATTTTGACAATGATTGATGACATGCTTCAGGTATTATACTCTGATATATCCAACAATATCATGCATTGTTTCCTATTTTAAAATTAGAGGCATGTATTCAATCGAGCATAACATAATTGACATGCACCTAGTAATCTTGTTACTAAAAAACAGGAGGACAAGACTAGGGTTGAGATCTTCAAAGAATATTGTCGTAAAAAGAAAGAATCTGTATGGGGTCCGTTTTTAAACTTGCTGAACCGACCTGATGGCTTCATTATGAATATGGTACGCTAAACAACAAAAGTTTGCCAAACAGATGTGTTGTCAACGGTACTAAAAAAATGTTTGTTATTGTTTCTAGACCAGTCGCATTGTGGCCAAAATTGCTTGCTGGAGCAGGGAACTTATGGATGGCTCAGACTTGAACTTTTACTTGACTTGGCTAAGGGACCAATTGAAAATTTCTGTAATTTGTTTTTCTTTGTTGCAGAAGCATTCTGCTCTTTTTTTGCAGTTAGTAATCATTTTTAATTCTTGATTATTTTTATCATATGTAAATTTGGCAGGGAAATGAGTACATACAATCTGTGGCCAGATGCTTACAAATGATGCTTAGAATTGATGAATATCGCCTAGCTTTCATTGGGGTGGACGGAATTTCCACGTAAGTAATGCAGCTGTACATACTACATTCTAGAGAAAAATGAATAAACGAATTAACAGAATTTTTTTAAATATTTTTTCAAGCTTACTAAGTATTCTGAGTGGAAGAGTTAATTTTCAAATCCAGTACCAGCTCATTTTCTGTTTATGGGTGCTTACTTTCAATCCTATGTTGGCAGAGAAAATGAATAAGTAATTCATATTTTCAGTTAGTGAACATATTGCAGATTTATGATCGCATTAAGTAACCCCATATGTGCTTTTCCTAGATTTGGAATCATAGTCACTTTGGCTGATATTCTGAACGAGAATGTGAAAGAAAAAGTTACCAGAATTATTCTTGCAGTGTTTAGAGTCAGTACTTGAATTAATCTAAACAATTACATGTACATTAATGATTTTATCATGCAACTAATTTAAGAAAATGTTTAGAATTTGGTAGAAAAACCTGAAAATTCGGAGATTTGCTGTAATAATGCAATTTCCATGGTTCAATCGAAAGTATTGAAGCAACTGGATATCCTTCAAGGGCGCAAATTTGATGATCAAGACATTGTTGAAGACATTGAGTTCTTGACAGAAAAACTTCATTCCAGCATTCAAGACTTGAGGTTAGTGATCAGCAGAAAAATTAACTGCATATTTATATGGGAAGGCCTATTAAATTAATTTTCCTCAAATTAACTTCTAGCTCGTTTGATGAGTATTCCACTGAAGTGAAATCTGGACGATTAGAGTGGAGCCCAGTGCACAAATCAGAAAAATTTTGGCATGAAAATGCAACACGTTTAAATGAACGCAATTATGAATTGATGAAGTATGGACATTATTGAAACCATCAATATTTCTTTTTCGGGATGAACTTACTCAGCATATGTTGACACGTTTCAGAATCCTGATTCACTTGCTAGAAACCTCTCGTGATTCACTGGTTTTGTGCGTTGCAGCTCATGACATCGGGGAATATGTACGTCATTATCCTAGAGGAAAGCAGTAAGTTATAATTAAGAGTTATGCTTTTCTGGACTGTTCATTTGAAAAGAACTTATCGATACCAACATATTCAGCGTTCTTGAACAACTTGGTGGGAAGCAAATAGTGATGCAGCACCTGACTCACGAAGACACCAGTGTGCGATATGAAGCACTACTCGCAGTTCAGAAACTGATGGTTCACAATTGGTAATTAGTCTGTTTTGTTATCAACATCTGATTCAGTGAAACTGTTTAAATTGCACACTTCCCTCATAAACGTTTTAAATTAATTTTAGGGAATATCTTGGTAAGCAGTTGGAAAAAGAAGCAGCAGGAGGTACAGCAGCAGCGCTGCTACCCAAAGGATCTGCTGTTGCTACCAAGTAGTCTGGTCTTGTTTGGTGGCCAACACGTAGTCTTATCATCATGACAATTTAAAAAATTTATAATTGTACAACCATGTTTCATCTAAACAAATTGCATTATGGGCAGGGAAATTGTACTAGTATTACACGAGGAAAATGTAATGTTCAGTTATGTGCATTTAATGAATTTTTGGTTGTGGTTGTTTAAATATTAAAACCATCTGGTCAAACTATCAAAAGTATAAATTTTAACTAGCTTGACATGTTCTTTTATGTCGTCCAGGTCACAAAGAATTATCTGAACGTTACAAATGGTAAAGCATTCCAAATTGTAAATAGTTTTGCTTCTACAATATAACTGTTATTTGAAAAATCAAGATTTCAAGGTGGTAATAAAATGTAGATAGCTGCAAAATGAACTCGAAAATATCAATTATTTTGTATTCACTGAGGTCATAATTTAACGCAAAAGGATTGACATATTCATGAAAGATCCATGAAATGTGGTATAAATTAACTATTATACAAATAAGATCATGCATAATATAACTATAATAAAATTGCACTTATTTCAGAATGGCACATGAATGTGATAATTAAGGCAATCAATGAATAAATAACACTACACATATTTTGGACAAATATTTAGAGAAATAATCATGTTTCTCATTTGGTGTTAAAAACTTCATTATCAAGTACACAAAATGATCCTACTACTGCAGTTTAAAATTTCAGAAAATCAAAATTAAAAATTGTCTCTGATGTGACACTTAAAACCTTAATTAACACATGCCAATAACATGCGACACTTCACCAAAAGAAACAACCTGAACTGGAATGGCAAGAATCATAAAAAATATTAAAACATTTCTCTCCGTAAATATTCCTTACATAATGACCAACTATTTTATATTATGCAATGGATATGGGCTATTAACTGATAAAGCTCAAGTTTTAAATGTATTGGGAAAACTGCATTGGATTAATTTGCAACTGATAAAATTTATCATTACTTACTTAAATGCATACTATAATATACAAAACATTATCTCACTAGCTAGACGTTAATAAATTTATATAAGGAACAGTGAGACTGAACGACTAAGTTTCACAGGCCATTCAGGTAGGTGTTTTTTGGCTCTTACATTATGCAATACTGGTCATTAAAAACTCCAAGATAAATGTTCACTGTGAAAGTTGTGCATTTGCACCAGTGACTTAGTATCACAGTTAAAAATATCCTCAACTACATCAACTCAATGAACTAGTTACGTTCTGACTTTTTGAGGAGATCTTCCCCCTTCATCGGGTAGTTTTGAAAATCCATTAGATAACCTTCCTAAATCCTTTCCCTTTTGTTCAAACAGCGTGTCTGATTCCAAATCTGAGTCCGATACCATCACACTGTTGTTTTGATGGTTGCCTATAAATAAACAAACGCAGTGGCACTATTAGAAAATGAAATATTAATACCACAGTATTTCCCGACCAGACCAGTGATAACTGTGACAAAAGAAAATTTAGTGAGCTGGTTTAAGCATCCAAATCTAATGCATGATGACCTCATGGAACATGTACCTTTAGGCAACATTTGCATAACTTCTTTGTCACTATTTGCTTCTAAACGAGAATATCTCTGTTTTCTACGTGACCTTGGAAGCCTCAATCTGAAATAACATTAAAACACAATAAAAATGGTTTACTTTGTTACTTAGTATTTGAAAGTATCATTTAAAGAAACAAAGCTTACTTGGTTATGGGCAAAATACTCTTTCTTTGCTTACTGCAATTCAAAATATAAAGAGACTTAATTAGATAAATGCATCATTGTATGGTCAATGGATATATACAAAAATGAAAAACCATCTTGATTGGCAGAATTTTCTAAACTTGTAAAAAACTACCGAGCAGCTAGTGATTGTTATACATCTATATTATTTCCCAATTCGTTTTTCCCAAGCGCTCTTACAATATTTTATTGCAGCAAAAATAGCTAAAAAAAAATTGGAAAACTATTGAAACCTGACCCTTACCATGAACAAAAGCATATTACACCCCAAATAATGGCAGCAGACAGGATCACCATCACGAACAAAATGATAACAACATATAAAATACTCCAGTCTGAAAAAAAAAGAAATGACAGCTATTCAATTTGGCGATCGATGATGTTGGTGGTCTTCTGGGCAAGGGCGCAACTGCCTGATATATTGGGTACATGTACGTGTAATTCACCCCTACCACATGGCATTTTTATGTGATAAATTGAATTTAAAAATCTGATTTACAGAATAAAATACAGAAACATGTAAAATTGCTCTCCTTACCACAATTGCTCTCCTTATCACCGAAGTAAAATCTAACCAGGTTTTCCATCCAAAATGCTTCACAGACACATTGTTTGGTGGATTGATCACAAGTGCCATGCCCTGAGCAATTATTCTGGCAAACTAAAATTTAATTAATTACAAAATTTGAATAAGTTTAATCGCAAACACGTATCTATCACTTCTAAATGTACTTACTGATAGTGTTAATATAAATAATAGGTACATTGAGTAGACCACTATCCAATTTTATCCTTTTTTTGAGTGTGTGCACAACAGCAGGACCCTCAAAAATCGTACTTATTCCACCAGGCATAACTTTCTCAACATGAAATATTAAAATCACCCTTGAAAAATTATACAGGAATTAAAATAAGTTAAAAATATTTAATTACTGAAACGTAAGCAAGTTTAACTAACCAATTGGTATCTTTTTCCATATAAATTTTTGAAATTTTCACAACAACTTCTCCTTCATCTTGAAGTAACAGAGCCAATTTCTTTGCAAGGGTTACCTGGCAATCAGGGTGAAATTGAACTAGATTAGTTCATGCAATTCTGTTTTAATAAATTATCAACATAAGTATTTCAATTATTCACTTTCTGTTCTTCCGTAAAACTGTACAGGTCAGCAGCAATACACAGCTCCACATCTTGCATTGCAGTCCTCGCTTTGAAAAGGTTGTATCATTATCATTACCAATTATAACACCACACACACAATGGCGGTTACTTACATTTTCATATATAAGCTTGGGAAAACAGAAGCCAATGAGCAACTAAACTATGTACCTGGCTTAATAATTATGGATGCAGTATCAGAACTGGATGCTCCAGATGCATCAGTTACAGTCAATTGGAATATGTAACGTCCAGGAATCAGCCCAGTCAACATCAATAGGGGTGAATTTTCTGATCCTTCAAGAATTTCCTGAAAATCAAACAATAGCATCAGAAATTTTTTGATAATTTGAATAAGTTGCACCACATAACAACATGTACATGTATAACTGAAAACATAGTTTACCCCAGCAGCCAAACTAGACGAGTCACGCCTCCATAAGTAACTAACAACAGCCACATCATCAGTGGAAGATGACCCATTCAAAATAATTAGGTTGCGGGGAAGCTCAATTGTGTGATCACCACCGGCATTTGCTCTAGGTGGATCGTTTTTGCCTATTATAATAAAAGTTACATAATAACATTTCATCAATTATCTTCGATCAAATTGTGAAACATATGATTTATCCAAGCTAGCTCTTACTCTGTTTTACAGTAATGGTGACGGTTTTACTGCTCGTAGCTTTCTTATCGTCATATACAGTTAGCTGGAATACGTACACTCCTTTGGTCAACTCTGTCACTACAGTCTTTGGCTGATCAGCATTTTCAATTTTAGCAGGAGCTGGACCACTACAATTGGACACCAGGTTAAAATACCCACAGTTGCATGAAATGAAGTCCTATTGACAGCCAATGTAACTCACTTCACTTGCTTCCATTCCCACTGACTAATTCCTATGTCATCGTGACTTTTACTTCCATCTAATGAAACAGAACTTAGGGGCAACATTATTTCCTGATCCTGGCCTGCATCAGCCAAAGGCCCTTCATTGCCTGTAAGAAAGAAAACGATATCTTTCAATTACAATAAGAAATGCAACATAATAAATGAAACATGCTCATTATTCAAATAAAAATTGTGGACAGTAAGTAAAAAAGCATCAAAACTTCCTCCATTCAAATAGCGAATTCATCAGTCATTTACCGGCTTTAACGAAAACGTGGACCTCAGCTGTAGAAACCTGATCAGCCGTATCTGTTACTCGAAGGATAAACGTATACATTCCAACTTCAAGATTTGACAGACTAAGAAAAGGAGTGCGAGTATTCTAGGATGAAAAAAATGCTAATTATAAATTATATATAATAAACATTTTTGTTCATGCACATATCTGAATTTGTTATACTCCTTGATAAAATGGTTGGTTTTATCGAGCTAGCAAACTATTATTCACCTGCATGTCAACAGCTTTATTCACGCCATCTCCCTTTGTCCATTCCCAACTTTTTATGCCCTTGTCATCTGTGCTTAGAGTTCCATTTAAGGTAACTTCTTTTTGAGGTAAATAAATAATAACATCAGATCCTGCATTGGCAGTGGGTGGGTAGTCCATTTCTGTTTTTCAAATGAAAAAGAAAACAATTTTAGTCATTTTAATTTATTATATAAGAAAATATGTCACGACAGTTTTAATTACCTTTCACTACTGTGACATTTGCATAAGTTGAATTTCTTACACCATCTGAATCAGTTACAGTCAGCCTTCAAAAAAGAAAGTTTCATTTCAGAAATATTCATGAAATTAATCAATAAATTCAATAAATTCTTGTCATCAACTTAAAACTGTGAATAACGCATATTTTGATAACCATTTTAAGAATAAATTTCTTAAAAAATTTGGTGTCACTTACATGAATCTATAAAATCCTGGAATTAGACTATTGAGCTGAAGTGTTGCTGTTTCTGTGAGTTGAGGAGTATAACCCATTGGTGCAGTAACAATTTCCCAAGCATAACTAACAATCTTGTCATCATCTGTACTTGCTTTTGTACACAGAAAATTTGGAATGCAAAGGGATTAGCGTCACTTATTGAACATGAAATAGCATTTAATCTTAAGTGGTTTAATTACCTGAACCATCAAGCACAGTATCCGTGGTAGGTAGTTTTACGGTTTGATTAACAGGATTAATAGCAGCATTGGGAGCTTGATTTACACGTTTAACTTAAAAAAATAAGAGCATTTAGAGAATGTAGACATACCATTAGATAATGTATAGCTCCTATGAGACTCACGTGGTAGAACAGTAACATTAACGAAAGATTCGCCAAATGCTTGATCACTTGAAACTGTAACTTTAAAGGTGTAAACTCCCTCCTTGAGCTGTGAACAGATATATTTAATTGCAACTTCACAAAATTCGATACAAAAAAAAATTGGAAGCTTTCTTTGGCAAAATTACCCCTGTTAATTTCATCGTAGCAGAATTTGTGTCACTCATAGTACCAGTTTCATCTCCAGCAGGGTGATTCGATAAAGTCCACTCATATTTGTAGTGTTCGCCTAATAAATAAAAAGCATAAAATGCTCCAAAATTAACCTATTTTTCAAATGTATGCAGTAATCTGATAAAATCACCTTCAGATTCTTTTGGCAGAGCAAAAGCCGACAAAGTTATGGCATCTTCTGGTAACTGAACAGTCTTTGTATCGCCTGCTGAAACTACTAAATGTCGAAGTGTTGTAGCTAAAATATTAAAAGTAATTTTTATCCAGTAAAACAACCAGTGCCAAAACAAAATTTCATTCAGTAATAAGTGTCCCAATACACATAACACTTACTAGTCATAATACTTGGAGTTGTTGTCACATTCAATGACATTACCTGAAGAATAAAAATCAATAATAAGTTAAACTAAGGAAATAGGGCAGAGAAATAGTTGAAGAAACGAAAATTATGGGAAAATAAGTTAGTAATTTGAAAATTACATTACTCCCGATCAATTTTATGAAGCTTGCCCATGCTTTGTCACCCACTGAATTTATTTCTTACATTGTATTATTGGTCATGAAGAATGAAAAAAATAAACATTCTGCTTTCTCATGCAGTTATTAAAATATGAAAACAAAACATTATTCATACCCTATCATTGTTTTGAGTGGCGTTATGAGTTTCATCTTTGAGATACAGTGCTTCCGTGGAAGACATTGTGGTGGCAACAGAACTCATTGAAACACACTGCCCAGAGTTGTCCCTTGAATAAGGCGTTATACATTCACATATTTTTTGCATAATTTGCTTGTTTCTCTGCATGCATTTTTCATTTGTTGGGCAATCTGTGGAGCTGGTACATCTATTTGCTTCTGTTCTTTTTTCCGAGTTTTCACCACGTCTCATCATGCCATTCTTCCGAATATAGTCATCATCACTTGGATTTCTGCATTTGTAACCATACACAAATCTTAGAAAATGACATTATGAAAACGTACTAATGATATCACTATTATTCATCTGCTTACATTGGGCCTTCTAAAAATCTGTCATCGTACGATAACTCTTCATCTTCTGGCAAGACTGCGTAATCTAAATTGCAGTATAATATGTTATGTGATAGAAACTAAGGCATGGTAATGTTATTAGAGTAGTAATGATCAGCTCATCTGTAAGCGTACCGTACCTTGTACAGGTCTTACTTTAACGATGTATGTATTTTGAAACTTGGTCCCTTGACGATGTAAAGGTCGACAATATTTTTCTGAGACGCATTTGATTATGTAGCAGACATCATCGTACATAAACACCATATTGCATTTCAGCTCTTCACAGCAAGCATAAATGCATTTGTCCATTGGCAAGCTACCCAGTTTTTCATACCGTCCAGCGGAGATATTTCCATAGGGAGTAACACTTTGAAACTCCTCTAATTCCAGCTGAGTTGCAGGACAGCGGTGGCAGAAAACCTCTATAAAGAAAAGATCGATAACTCACATGAATCATAACACGTAACTTTATTTATTGCACCTGTATAACGTGCATGTACGTGTCGATCAAGACGGAGTGCATTTAGGATCTAGAATTAGTTGTCATTTTTCTAGTACACTTACCAAAACTAACCAGGAATGCACAAACAAGAAATAAAACAATTTTAAGGTTGGGAGGCATCTTGGACTTGACTTTGAAATTCACGCATTCCCAGTAGGAACATTTGGTGTAAACATGACGAATACGTGCAACGCTTACGCGTAAACGCTAATAAACAGGCAATAAAGATCCAGCAGCTGCAAAAACAAGACCT
>JAQGAF010006426.1:0-10197 GCA_034687865.1 Kryphioiulus occultus | reverse complement strand
CAGTGTACATGTATACAGAAATATTAACTGTTGATTAAATATAGCGATGTAGACAGTGAACTAGGCGTTAACCGAATTTTTGCAATGCCAAAGTTGATAATCAATGATCAAGTTTTGAACGGGGTTAGTGCAATATTGTAGGAAAGATAATGAAATAATATCGACTTACCTTATCAAAAATGGATTGCCCACAATAATCCACTGGAAGACAATTTACTTGATATAACTTCACACATAAATACAAAAAATGTCATTAATTTACTAACCTATCGGTATGTAAGTTGAGCTTTACTCAGGAAACTTTACTAGTTTTTGGGGTAGTGGGTCGCTTGTATCACTACCTCCTTGCCAAAATGTGCTGTTGGAACTCTGCCATGCTACATGTCGTGGGTTAGCAAGTTTTGGAAGAGTCGAAATTTCCTGAAGGGGGATTAACTTTAATTACTGTATTACCACTTGCAAACATGTAGTTAATATTCCATGCACGTATGATAACAAACCATGACTGACACTGTGCATATGCTAGTTTCTTCACATTGTACATCTACATGCAGTCGATCTATTATGTTTATGGAGAATATGATTTGGAAATAATGTAAATTTAATTATCCTCACATCTGAAAGAAAACATCCCAAAACTTGTGTAATGCTGTGTAAAGCATTTCCGAGTTTGGCAAAATATATTTATACACATTTTGGTGTCAATTACTTTGTTTTATTGGTGTAAAAATCTATTTTTTTACACAAAATGGATGTTATAAGATAAACAGTTGTTGTCAATTATTTTCTGCTCAAATTGCTGAAAATGGTGAATATAGTGTAGAAATAATATAAAATTAATTATCTACACATCTGAAAGGAAACATCCCAAAACCTGTTTATCCATAAAGTATATTTTGTGCAAAGCATTTTCGATATTGGCAAATATATTTGTAAAAATGTTGGTGTCAATAACTTTGTTTTATTAGTCTAAAAATGTATTTTCCATAAAAATAGTTGTTGTGAATTATTTTCTGTTCAAATTGCTCAAAATGGAGAATATGGTTTAGAAATAATATAAAGTTAATAATTTCCACATCTGAAAGGAAACATCACAAAAGTTGTTAATCCATAAAGTATATTTTGTGTAAAGCATTTTCGATATTGACAAAATATATTTGTAAAATTTTTGGTGTCAATAACTTTGTTTTAATAGTGTAAAAATCTATTTTTCCACAAAAAAAGTGTTGTAAGCCAAATAGTTGTATAAGTTATTTTCTGCTCAAATTGCTCAAAATACTTAAGATGTTTTGAAACATTAAACGTCGAATTTGCACACTTATAAGGATTCAAGCAAAATCTACTGCACTTTCTTCAAATGCTTTGATGTCTATCCAAAGAACACAATTCAACAAATATTCATATTTTCAATTCACCATATTTTTTATTTCTTTAAGACCAATTGGCCTTGCATTAATGCCAAGAAAAAAGCAAAGAAAGGTGCATCTTACAAAGATTCGGGAAAACTGTATCTGGAGTATTGCAAGGTAAATACAGTAAAATATTGGATAAGATTTCTTTGACAAAATAAAACAGTATTATATGCAAATTTTCCAGATAATTCCTGAACACTCGTTTTTGGATTATATCAAAGGTGGCCTTCACATAAGTTACTCGGTAATAATGTGGTTGACATTCACTCCATTTTAATTAGGTTATAAATACATGTAGTTCCGTGAATATTTCGAGTAAATTATCATTACAACTTTATTATATTTTCAATTTAGGTTGGTATTGATTTCACTGCGTCCAATGGTTTTCCAGAAGATCCAAATTCGCTACATTATTCAGAATCCGATAAACCCAATGAGTATGAAAGGGCCATAACATTGATAGGAAATGTTATTCAGGATTACGACGAGTAAGAATTGACCACTTATTCTTTTCTAATGTGTAGCTGACTATACTTTGAGCTCAAAATGTGTGTCCTTTAGGGAAAAGAGGTTCATTGGAATGGGATTTGGAGCTACAATCCCACCCAAAGCCGAAATTTCATACAAATTTCCTTTGAATTTCAATTCCGAAAACCCATATTGTGAAGGTAAGACGATGCCTGACTTTGAACATACTTTTTCATAAAAAAGCAGTTTAAAACACCTTGGATGATGTAGCTTCACCTTCCATGATTTTTAACTTTTTGTATGAAAAAAGTACTTTATTTAGTACATATGTGCCTACATTGAGAATCGAATGTGTTCAATATCGAAATATCTAAAATTTATGAGTTTCTGCCTTACATTCTTCAAAGTCTTAATTTGATAAGATGGTAAAACCGCTAAAATATTTTTAATGTTTCACAATTCGAGTACTTGCTCTTCATTGAAAAATTTCTTGGCTGTACAACAGATTACACTTTGCTCCACCATAGACTCTATGAGAAAGTGGGCTTCTCCTAATGGCTCGCAGACTAGCAGTGATTGCCTGGAGGAAGCACAGATTAATACAAATGCATTTTTAGGTTAATTTATGTTTGTACACAAAAAAACAAAGGATAAATTGTGACAGCTAGAACAGGTGTCATCATTATACACTTATACACTAGACCAGTAGGGTTGAAATATAAACATTTTGTGCACATTTGGAGCAGGGTCTAATCTGTAGTGTATCCCAACTTTTCAATATGCTACCAACAATTTCCATTTTTCTCACTGACATTAAAAATAGGTGTACAAGGCATCGTAGACGCCTACAAAAAGTGTCTGTTTCGGGTCCAGCTAAACGGACCAACAATTGTTGCACCAATTATCAACGAAATCATTTCATTGGCAGAAAAAGCAGAAAAAGCTACCAAAGAACCAGATGTAAGATGAATCTGGGAAAAATTATTTATTTCAATTTATTTTCATCCGAGATCTGAAACCCCAATTTCGATTGCAGATTTATTATGTTCTTTTAATTATGACCGATGGTGCCATTACTGACATGGATGCAACCAAAGAAGCCATTGTAAAAGCGTCTGAGTTACCAATGTCTATTATCATCATCGGTATTGGCAATGGGGATTTTGGAGGAATGACAGACCTGGACTCTGACCAGGCTCTCCTGACATCTTCAACTGGAGTTTGTGCGAGGGACATCGTGCAGTTCGTTCCTTTCCGAAAATACCAAAACGTAAGTCTTGACCAGCAACCACCAAATATTTTTTGCAATTTTCTAAATCATTTCAATTTTGGTGATTGGAGCATATCGTAATGTTCTTTAGGCTAACTCTACCATTTTGGCCAAAGAAGTCCTTGCAGAAATTCCGTTGCAGGTTAAGGAGTATTATAGACTTAAAAATATAAGCCCGAAACCAGTACGTTTTCCAGATGAAGAACAGTAAATCTAATTTACTGATTTTTTGAAGAAAAAATGCGTTCTCGTGCAAGGATTTATTTGAAAGATGAACTATTATCAGATTCCGAGACTGTTACGGCAAATACGGTTGGAGACATTCCAGTTTTGCACCACTTTTATCTGTTTTTACTGAATTTTAACGGTTAGTTTAGTACTACTGTTTTTTGCAAACAAGTGGAGCTGTTACTTCTTCCGTTCACGTTTTTTAATTTTACCGAGTTGTTGTTTCATGTATGGATGATCGCTTTTCACTTACCGTAGCTTACCATCCAGGGTTACGGCTCAAAATCGCCATCGATCATGCAGAAATAAGATTCCCAGATGAATTTGCTTTAAGCATCTGAACAGTTTTTGATCAACGGTGTCAAGCTTTTGCAAATGCATTTAGTACGGTAGTCAGTCAGCATTATCAGCAGATATATATTTATAATAACATAAAATATTATTAAAAGCACTACGGAACATTAGAAATTGCAACAAGTCTGATTTATTCGGATTCGAGGCACAAATCGCCATACTTGTTACTTGTGGCACATGATGCGACATATCTCGTTTGGGAGCGACACGACGCGCTGCTGCTACTTGAATTCCTCTGATGGGTTTTCTTTGTGGATTTACGTTTTTTTCTTGCTTTCCGTACGTTTGTCTGCACATTCGCCACAATGACATTTCCAGCCTCTTGCAAGACCGTGTCGCGAACTTCTAAAAACAACGCTTGGATGGCCGAGCCCTTGCCTAGAATTTCGGCTAAAAATAAGTCCGGACTCGAGCGATTCTTCAAGTCTTGAAAAACGTTATATAAAAACGTGCCATTCAAGAAATGTGAAGGCGTGAAATGCCGAAGTGGTGAACCAATGAGACGGTTCAGATAAGACGCGAAAAGAAGGCTCGTTTGAAGTTCTGCGAACCAATGCAAGCCCTTGATGTCCGGAGGACGAGCACGACTGATCTTCGGCTCATTGTCATATTTTGATAATCTTTCGTAACAGTTCTTTTGATTTTCCGGATTGCTTTTCACGAAGTGCAGAAGGTCTTTGGCAGTTTTCAAGTCGCTGGTGGATGTGTTTTGCGTGGCTTTCTTTTTTGATTTTTTCGAAGGACCGTTCATCAAGTAAACGTACAAAGCCATCAAGAGGATGGAGTTGACGAAAGGCAAAAAGACGCTGGTGGCAACCGACTGCAAGAAGTAAGTCAGGGTGCATGTGAACAGTGCCCAATCACCTGGAAGACTGGAATGAAAATTCTGATTTTTAATTTTCAGCACTTCGAACAACAATGCGATTTGTTTCAATTTCGGCAGGCTGTCAACGTCTTCCAATTTTGGTAAGATCCCAAACACCGGCAGTTCAAGCAGCGGGTGTATATGGCATCGGTTGGCAATTCCGGAACACTGTCCATGCTCCACCATCATAACCGCTGCTGTTTTACCATCAAGTGCCTCAACGTCCATGTCTGAACGCAACAGGATGCCGTAGATGACCTGCCGGATGGATAACGAACAAGCGTACGAAGATGCCTGTTGCCAGTCCTCTGTCTGGGTCAGCAAGAACACCCTTCTCCGGACAATAGCATTGATGAAATATGGAGGAAAATTGCCCTTTCGGAACTGCTGACAAAACCAATCTGGCAAGACATTGTTAGCAACTGATGTCAGAGGATCGTCTGCACGGTCGCAGTCAACAGTGCTGTCTAACCCCAGGTGAGTAAGGAGAGCGTTTTTGCAGACGTTGTAAGATTCCATTGCCGATGAGATGACACTATGCACTCGCTTCCTGTCTTCGGCTTTCAAGAAGCCGAGCACCTAATCCAATTAAATAGAAAAACGAAATCGTACATTAATTCATGTACACTATGGCACATACAGGGGCAAAGATAGTTTTGTGAGAAATCCGGGCTGTCAAGCAGTATGGATGTGGAATAATATAGGAAATATAGGAAAAAGGGAAAAAATATAGGAATGTCTTAGAGAATAGCTATATCACAAATGGTGAATTTTTGGCCACAATTCGTTAAAAATATTCAGGTAATTTCAAAAAATGAAATTTTTGAAAATTCTACTAGAAATAATGAATTTTAGTGTTATTACCCTTAAAATGCTATTTAGCAAAACCAACAACAATGAGAATATTATCAAAGAAAAATTTGTTTAGTGAGGGACATGACGGGTATATTTTTAAAAACAAGAGCCCTACTGATGGCTTTCGCATATAGGCCTATCTATGAAAGATATTTAGTAGAATTAAGTGAACGCCATAGGCAATTTTTGTAAAAAAGCTAGACGAATGATGAATTTCAGCCGTATCTTCCAATTTTCCTTTGCCGGACCATGCATTTTGCAGTAAAAATAGTGGTAAAGGCGAAATTTCTGAAAACTCCAGCAGATATAATATATTTTAGTGTTATTTACCTTGAAATTTCCTTCAGAAATACAAAGAGACTATTGCCATGCAAAAATGAAAGCAAAAAGAAATTATTTAGGAACGCTGAAAGGATAATTTGAGAAACAAGATCACTTTTTTGTATAAAAAAAGACCAGAAATAACAGATTTAACATTAATTTAGAAGTGCTGTTGTAAAAATTCAGGAAAAATTAGGACTTCCTCAAAAATATTGGAAATATAGTAACACTTAACATCCTGGAAACCCCTTTAGCATCATCTCACACCAACAAACCTTGTCGATGGCTTGCTCAGCTGTCCATTCCTGAAACCATGCCAGCAAGCCGATCATCCTCCCATAGGTGCTACCCAGCGCAAACTTGCTCACCATCTTCTTGGGAAGTCGAACGTTGCTGAAGAACCGATTGAACGTCTCGGCGTCGATGAAATCGTTGCCGAGCATGGCACCGAAGAGCGGCAACACGTTCCGGTCCAAGTTCTCGAAGCAGCTCAAGAAGTTGTCGATTTGATAAAGCAGGCCATCCATGTAGCGATAGGCTTCATTTCCCTCTTCAGCGTTTTGGGTCCTCACAGTAAGGTCCAGAGAATCGAGGGGCACGTAACCCTTATCTATATTAAAAATGTAAAAATCGCTGTCTTGGCTCATGACAGTGCATTGCAGCTTATTGGCCAGTGCCACGATTTTGTCGTCTGCCTCAAAATCGCTGTGTGCAAAGTTTATTTTCAATTCGATCAAAACGTCTCGAAATACTTCCTGGGCCAGTATAGGGAGTGTCCTGTGCCCAAAAGTGCCCTTGCTTGCCAGCTTCATGGCGGCCAAACGCTGCTGGGCCCTTGCCAGTGTGGTCTTCAATTTTCTGTCATTGACGTCGTATGCCCCATCGAAAATTACGTAAGGTGTTACGTTGCATTTTCGAAATGTCTCGAAATAGTGCAACAATTTCAAGTGGAAGACATTGTAATCGCCTCCCAGGTGACAATCGATTTTATACTCGTGGTAAAGTCTGTGACAAAGATTGTTACCGTCTACAACAACGTTGCAGTCGTGAAGACGACACTGCTGGAACAACTGGGGATTCGCACCCATGAATGTACTCAAACCACGAACACCCATGTTTTCAAAATAATAACATTCACTTTCCTTCGCAAAATCTTCGGCAAAACCCGTGGCACATGGAGGCTGCCATTTTTAAACGCGAGGGGCAATCGGTAAGTCACGTCCTTGTTAAAATCCTTCAAAATTCTTGTTTTCACTTTTCAGGAATCTGAGTCCATAAGTAACTTGAAAACTACGTAAATGTTTTTTTACTAATCAATTCATTCTCAATTATTTAAAATACACAGAATAGAATGCACTAATTGCTTATTTGGACATTCCATATAGGGTTAAATCCCCAGACATGAAATTTTTAATTTCCCAGTCTTTTCCAAGTTTAAAACAAATTTCCCTGACCATCCTTACCACTGAAAAAGCAAAAATATGCCATGCCAATTTAAGGAATGATTATATTTTATTACTTATTATATGTACATGTATATCAACAAGAGTAAATTCAACTTTTTTCATTATTATATATAATTTCTTTCGCAGAATTGCTTGTCAGCTAGCTCTTGATTTTTGTTCGCTGAAAATTGAAAATTCTCTCTGAAAATGAATAATATTATGTATGTTAATATAAGGAATGTTATATTTATTACTTATTACATAAACAGGCGATTGAACACTTTTTCACTAGGAAAGTGCAAATTTAGATAAGTTTTTTTTTTTAAACTGACAATTTCATTACTAATTTCTTTCACAGAATTGCTTGTAACCAATAACTAGCTATAACTATACATGTTGCATGTACCTGCCTTTTTCAAAGTAAATCCATTATCCTTGACTTTTTCCAATTTCCCTGACATTTCCAGGTCCAGTGGAACCTTGAATAAATATTTTTCTTCCTCGGCACCATACGAAACAGGCCTGATACGAGTAAGTTAATTTTGAAAACTATAAAAATTGAAAGCTTTACAATGGAGATTTTTGTCTGCATACAAGCAACCGGGAAAGGATTAGAACTTCAGCCTAAACTTCATTTGTGATTACTGAAGTTTTAGATAATCTTCAAAATGGCAACCATACAAAGCAAACCCACAAAGTGTGATATTGAACTAGAATTTTAATTACAATTCTCGTTTTACACCTACAATGCAACGAAAAATCACCAGTATGCAGTTGGCCGACTTTATGTAGCTGGCTTAAAATTCCCTCTCGAATGATCAATTTCAAGTTTCACTACAAACTAGAAAACCAATTGAGTTTCCAGTTTCGGAACTAAGAGGCAATGATGGGATGCTTTCACTGCAGCATCTAGTCTTTCCACTGTCCCTTATCGTAATCCCATTTGGATGCTAGACCATCGATGGGGTTCACTCGCATGTCAATCATACGTTTCAGTTGGGCCTCTTTTCGCTCTGGTGAGAACGTGATCGGCAAGGGACCGAATACTGCATTGAGAAAAAGTTCAAAAGTTAGAATTGGCAAGCGAATATGTAACGAAATGAAAGCAATTTTCAATTCAGCTCGTACCATTTTTCTTCATCCAAACGTAAAACCAAAGGGCGAAAGATGCGGCTACAAAAAGTGCTGAGACCACCGGCTTCCATGAGCCAGCAGGTGCTTCCATCTCTGCATATGTCTGGCAAAAGCTCGCTCTGTATACTAATTTGTACAAACAAGACATTAGGAGACCATAAAATCGGACATCGGGCTTAATTAAAGTCGCCAAAAAATCTTCTTACATTGTTTCTTTTCTTCAACTGTTAATTTCTTCCAATCTCCTTTTTCCTTCTGTCTCAGCGCCAGTACATCTGCCGTGTTTTCACGAAACCTGCAATTAGGTTACAAGGTTTAATTACAGGGTGTCAACTGGAATTTGTATTGCAAATTCTATGACTTTTCCGTGACTTATCATGACCTCAAAATTTTCTCCATGCCTATTACAATACCGATACAATAGCGATTTTCAGAAACAATATCTACCACTGTTGAGACATGTTATATTATAATATTATAATACAAGGTTTAATTACAGGGTGTCAACTGGATTTGGTATTGCAAATTCCATGACTTTCCGTGACTTATCATGACCTCAAAATTGTTTCCATGCCTATTACAATACGGGGCCGTTCAAGTTTTATGTCATGTCTAAATAGCAATTTTCAGAAACAACATCTACCACTGTTGAGACATTATTATTGGCCGAAAACACGCCGCAGGCCAATTTTTTTTTTGCAAAAATAGGTGACAAATGAAGGTTTTAAAACCCAATTCTCATTTTGTGACTCAATAAAAAGACAAATTGTTGTAATTTCATGACTTTTCCAAGACTTGGATGACACCCTGAATTAGCAAAGCAGTGGACAACACTCCGTTGTTACAGAATTGAGGATTGCACTCTCACCTCACAGCTGGCATTGGTTTGCCAGGGTGATCAGCATAGGAATATTCACCGTTGAATCCAAATCCAACCACATCACGATTGCCGATCTTGGCCCGGTTGTGGTAAGACGCAGTCTGTGGCAACACCAACCGTTGGACTACTGCACGCTGCCCTACACGGAGCATAGTTAGGGCCATTTTGTATTCTGTAATTATTGCAAGCATTCATGTCATGACTGTTGCAAATGTTAAGTTCATTGCTCAACATTAATTACATATGGCTGCATGCTTTTCATAAGAAATAAATACCAGAGTATTTTATTAATTACATGCATTTACACGGTTTCACTCATAAGTAATTTGAAAATTTGGCAAGTGGAAGATGCAATAGGGAACTATAACACTTGCGTAAATTTATGAACGCCCTACATTATAATGTAAAAGGACGATTTTACAGTTTATAGAATGCTTTGATTTGTCGCTTTTCTCGCAAGTGCTACATTCTGGAGCATTGTATGGCAATGATGCATTATGAAACTTGTATCATCTAACACTTTTGCAGTTAAAAATAACTAATTTCAATGGCTTTTTACACCTTGATCTTCCAAGAAAAATAACATGGCTTCCGACTAATCTAACATCCACATGCGCAGGTTTTTCTTAGCACAACGACTGCCTGTTTTATTATAATATTCTAAACGGGCATGAAATCGGTTAGGGTACGCTGCGCAATTATCATTTTTCATTGAAAATAATTAAACAATACAGGTAGAACGAAAAATAACGTCCACCTTACCAAGACCTTGCTCCTCGTATCGAATATGAAAATGAGGACAGGCTCGCACCAAAACAGCAGTTATTTTTAAATTCAAGGGTACAGTAATTTGCTACAGAAGCCAATTTTTAATTCCATATTTTGCCTAAAAACGCAGCATAATAGGTTAATTATTTAAAAGCGACTGTCTTTATTTAGATGAAGAAATTATTTTTATTGAATCT
>JAQGAF010006425.1:0-10199 GCA_034687865.1 Kryphioiulus occultus | reverse complement strand
CCCGCCTACATAATTTTAACGTAAATGCGGTTTGTCCCCTATATTTTTACGGCCGTAATTTTTACTGCGTTAAGCCCATCAACGCGTTAATATTAACGCGTTGAATTTTGGTGTGACCTAGGTATAAGATGTCAAGTTAAATTTGACGTTATTTGTGCTAACTTGAGGTAAAATTTAAAGTTAAATTTTACATTAATTGAGGAAACTAGAGGTAACTTGAAGTAAAATTTGAGGTTAAATGTGTCGTTATTTAAGCAAACTTTAGGAAAATTTTTTGGTTGAATTTGACTATTTGAGTAAACCGGATGTAAAATTTGAAGTTAAATTTGACATTATATTTTAGACCAATCGTTCTTCGGTTACCAAGGTCACGTTCTCCGTTCCACTGTCACCATGGTTACCCGTTCGAATCGTCGTCTCGTGCAATCGTTCGAATTCGAAATTGAATTCAAAAATTTAAACGCACTTGGAACGTTTCCTTTTTCTACGCCATCTGCGCGTGATTTTCGTAATTTTTTTTCGATACTCAAACGCGTTAATGTCTCGCTATCAACTACTGCGTGTTTTAACGCCTCCGTTGAAAGTTTTTATCTTTTAAAAGCATCTTCGGTGTGTCTCGGGCTCGTTTTAAACACGGTACAAAAATTAAAGTGCGATGTTATCGTTTGCGTCCTGCTTATTTTTAATCATCTATAAGTACGCTATACGTATACGCGCGTATGGCGCCATATAACATGTGTTTTCCGATAGTTGTTGTTGGTGCTACCGAATCAACTCCTATTTTCGTCGTCTCTTGAAATGCTCTTTCGTCGCTAGGGTAATTCGGTGACGTCATTGTGCTGTTATCTTCTGACTGGAGCTCTATTGACTCGATTATCGCGCGTTTTCAACCAGTGATTGATTTATTAGGGGGCAAGATGGCGGCCCAAATGCCGGCTAATCGAGCGTTGACGCGCTTAACGAGCCGTTATCGCACCTCGTGCTACAAACGGGCGCCATGTTGGAAGGGTCGTCCATAACGCGTCGTTATGAACTTGTTAAGTTTTATGTGTTATAAGCTGTTGGGGGTCACGATGTTATACGAAATTTAAACCACTAAGGTCCTTAGAAAGACACTGATCTAAATTTTATATAGAAAAATCCTGACATCTAAGTGTTTTTATTAGTCATTTGAATTGTCACTGAAACGTTTGTATTGAATTTCAGACCTTTAGAGTTTTGAAACCTTATTGATTGATATTTAACGTCAATAACGTCCCGCAACAGAATTAACTTTAACGAAAAGTCCCTTAAATATGAAAATGAATCATTAAAAGTCATTGGAAATCTATTAATGTCCTTAAAGTCATTTCTTTTGGCATTAAAGATTGCAATGAACCATTAAAAGTCATTGAAAAGTCCCTTAAATATGAAAATGAATCATTAAGTCATTGAAAAGTCCATTAAAGTCCTTAAAGTCATTTCGTTTGGCATTAAAGATTGCAATGAACCATTAAAAGTCATTGAAAAGTCGCTTAAATATGGAAATGAATCATTAAAAGTCATTGAAAAGTCCATTAATGTCCTTAAAGTCATTTCGTTTGGCATTAAAGATTGCAATGAACCATTAAAAGACATTGAAAAGTCCCTTAAATATGAAAATGAATCATCAAAAGTCATTGAAAAGTCCATGAAAGTCCTTAAAGTAATTTCTTTTGGCATTAAAGATTGCAATGAACCATTAAAAGTCATTGAAAAGTCCCTTAAATATGGAAATGAATCATTAAAAGTCATTGAAAAGTCCCTTAAATATGAAAATGAATCATCAAAAGTCATTGAAAAGTCCATTAATGTCCTTAAAGTCATTTCTTTTGGCATTAAAGACCCCCTACCATATGGTATTAAATTACTGACAGTAGGTTACTGAGTTGAATTGTGTTGAATTGAAATGAACTATTAAAAGTCATTGAAAAGTCCATTAAAATCCTTACTTAAAATCATTTCTTTTGGCATTAAAGTGAGTACATATGGTTTGTTGAGACTGGTGTTCGTGGATGGTCCCTGTTATGTCCAGGGTCACGTGACAGCTTCTGATGTCTGTGTTGTAACACAGTGAAGCCGAGATGTCCGCCATCTAGCAAAACGTCGTTAAGTGTTTGTAAATTGCGGTTTAAAAGCGTGACGTCCCATGTAAACCGGAAGCGGTTGAAGCTCCTCTTGACTACTTTAATATTTTATTTTGCTCTTCAGAGTGCATTAGAGCTGCTCATAAAGCCTTCGTCACCTTTTTCAACACTCACCACTTGAGCTCGTAATCTATTGGCGTTGAAACCGTTTTTTAAGATTTTTTTTTTTTTTTGAAAATCACCATTTTGAAATGACGGCCTGTGGCCCCCTGCAGCCCCCGTATGAAATATTGCCACTCAACGGTTTCCGTACTTTTGAGAAACTATCCAGGGCCCCTCGTGGATAGGCTGTAATGCACAGTTAAAAATTTTTTTTACACCAAAATATAGTTTTATGTGAATTTTTATGTGGAATTGAAACTACATATAGCATTTTATAATTTTTTATTTACTATTTTATTTTTATAAATTTTTATTTACCATTAATTTTTTATAAATTTTTATTTACTATTTTATTTTTATAAATTTTTATTTACCATTTATTTTTATAAATTTTTATTTACTATTTTATTTTGATAAATTTTTATTTTCTATTTTATTTTGATAAATTTTTATTTACTATTTTATTTTTATAAATTTTTATTTACTATTTTATTTTGATAATTTTTTATTTTCTATTTTATTTTGATAAATTTTTATTTACTATAAAATTCTACATGTATATTTTTTCACTTTAAAAAAATTCTATATGGTGGTGCAATATGGCTGTTTGGCCTAAAATATATTTAGGTATAATTGCTGAAATTACTAATGGACATTACTAGTGAATTACTAATGGACATTACTATTAAATTACTAGTGAAAAATACTAATGGAAATTACTAGGGAAATTACGTCATGTGAAACTCCATATGACACTTCATAAAAATATCACATTTTCTGTAAAATTCTACGTATTTTTTTCACATTTAAAAAATTCTAATGGAGTTTCAATATGGCTACTTTGCATAAGATATATTTACTTATAATAACTGTGGAAATTACTAGTGAGAATTATGTGAATTTTTATATAAAATTGAAACTCCATATAGCATTTTATAAACATATCACATTTACTATAAAATTCTATATTTTTTCGCATTTAAAAAAAATCTACATGGAGTTTCAATATGGCTATTTCGCATAAAATATACCTGACTTTGTTATCGAACAACTTGTATGTTGCTCAAAGTGTTTTCTTCGTAAATGCAAGTACATTCATTTTGGATCCATGCACATATTTTGGTACATTTGGATACAGAAATATACGCTGTATGTTTCCATGTGAAATACTACATGTGTACTGTATATTGTATGTAAATAATGCATATTACATAAATCGTTTTCAAAACCATTCCCAAAAATTCCCAAAAATTTCTCATCACACGGCAGTTTGGCATCCAAGCAAAAATTCCTGAAATCCTTTTTTTTTTTTTTTCCAAATTAAATTTTGGATGAATTTACAAGGACGAAGAAGCAGCAGCAGCCCACCTCTGGCGATGATTTATCGTAATTAATTTAGTTGGGTTGGCTACTCCACGCTCTGTTCTCCCTTTAATTACTCTTATATAAATACAATCGTCTCATTAAGATTCAGGTGCTGACCAGGGTCCGGTCTTGTAATTACAGCCGTGTCTTAGGCAAAGGGCAATTAGCGCTGATTTATTCGCCAATTTTGGTTCATTGTGTTGGCCACGATGAGTTATGTACGAGAACTGTCTTAGGGCTAAACTGCTTGTTGTTATATTTTTTTTTCTCGAAAGTCTTTTGTTTTTTTGGGAGTATCCCTCGTCCATTTATATAGGTGTGGTAATTACGCGGTATTATACCTGCTTTAGCCTTTTTTGGCAGATTTATGTCGTGCAAAAGGTTGCTGCTCAGCGTTTATTTGAACGGCTAACAGACAGCAGATTAGTTTAGGAGACAGTAAAAAAATTTAATTCGTTAAATTCAGCCAGGCTCTCAGGGGGATCCCCTTAGAAAAAAAAACCTTTGTTGGCGCAAAAATGCGACATGTTCAAATGAGGCTTTTTATGTTTTCCAGCTTTTTTGGGAGGTGAAATTAATTGTTTATCACGCGGTGATAAATTTGGTAAAATTACCCAAAACTGATTTCGACCTTACGCAGAAAAAAAATCCTGGTATAAAAAACATGCATCGTGAATTTGTTTTACAAAAATGCTACTTGTTCGAACTCGTTCAAACAGGGGTTTGTCTAGTTTTAGTAGTTTTTGCCCATACAATTAATTCTGAGTCATTGCGTGCAGATAATGTTGACAAAGTTTGAAAACTGATTTTAATCAATATCAGCAACAAAGTTTTAAAACGTGTAAAAGATGCGTGTGAAAGAAATGTGAAAAAACAGGTCGTTTTGGAAATGTTGGAACATGTCTAACTGGTGTCTAGTTTGTCATCAGATTGGTAAACACGTCAATTTATGATGAGTGACACTTTGTTGACATAATAAGGTAGAAGTTGTTTGACAAACATTAGCAACAAGGTTTTAAACATTTAAGACATTTATAGAAAACATGTCATGTTTGGAATATTGGAACATGTCTAACTCTCTTCTAATTTGTCATCAGATTGGTAAACATGTCAATTTCTGACGAGTGCCATTTTGTTGACATAAAGAGGAAGAAGTTGTTTGAAAACAAGAGGAAGTTGCTTGACAATCATTAGCAACAAGGTTTTAAACATTTTAGTTATCGAAAATAGTCTATTTTTGGAATATTGAAACATGTCTCTCTTCTAATTTGTCATCAGATTGGTAAACATGTCAATTTCTGAAGAATGACACTTTGTTGACATAATGATGAAGAAGTTGTTAGACAAACATTAGCAACAAGATTTGAAACATTGTTGTTATCGAAAACAGGTCATTTTTGGTAAATTGGAACATGTCTAACTTGTGTATAATTGGACAGTAGATTGACCAGCACGTCAATTGCTGACGAATGACATTTTGTTGACATAAGCTTACTGGGGAAGAAGTTGTTTGATAAACATTAACAGCTAGGTTTGAAACATTTAAGACATTTACAGAAAACAGGTCATTTTTGGAATATTGAAACATGTCTAACTCACTTCTAGTTTGCCCTCAGATTAGTAAACACGTCAATTTCTGACGAGTGACACTTTGTTCACATAATGAAAAATGACTTGTTTGACAAGCATTAGCAAAGTTTTAAAACATTCAAGATAGCTGTTGAAAAATGGTCCAACTCACTTCTAATTTGTTATCGGATTGGTAAACACGTCAATTTCTGATGAGTGACAACTCGTTGAGCTACTGAGGAGGAAGTTGTTTGACAAACACGACCCAAAAAAACCATTAATTTTCATTTTTTTAAATGTAAATGTTTGCACAAGATTTTTTTCAAAAACTAATTTTCAAAACGTTTAGGGTTTTTTTTCCCTCGTCTTTCAATTTTTTTTTGTTTATTTTTGTTGTTGTTGCTCATTCTGATGATGCAACTTCTGAATTTGGAAAGTTCTGTTGCAGCGACCCCCTGCGACGAGCGGAAATGTTATTCTTGCCTAAGATTACCTGGTTAGGAATTTCATCACTGCGCCATGCCCTCCTTACATGGGAAAACAATGGCTGCTCTTGTTATTTATGCAACCAGCTCTTTTGTCTACGATGTGCAACAATTAAAAACAGGTTGGATTCTCCGAATGCTTATCTTTTTTCGGTCAAATTTACGACCCGAACACGAGTATTTGGATCGGACATGACAGTGGACAACAGAGCTCTATGGGAAAACTTCTCCAAGAAAAGCTCACTTAGCATGGGATATGAGCCCTCCAGTGGTCAGCTAATGGGAGGTTATCTTCGGAGATAAGTTAGACAAAACGATGTTCACCTTACATGGTTTTCTTCTAACATCTTGATTTTTTGCCACATCCGGGCATTCTGCTACTATTCTTACTATTCTGACAATTTTGTGGAGATATTTGCAGGATAAGAATACAAACTTTACTTTTAAACAACAATGTAATAACAAATTCCAAGTAAGATGTTGAAGGAAAAAAATTCAATTGATAGATTGTCATCAAATACTTTGAATACTTTCCCAAACTGTTCAAAGATTTAAAGTTATGGATATAACACTTGATTAATACATGCAGAGAAAGTTAACTTGACATAAAGTCGACTTAAAAACCAAGTTATATAGATTAAGTAGATGTGGTTTTACATGAACACACTTAAGTTACATTTAAGTTACATGAACACACTTAAGTGCATTTGCATGAAGTCAGCTTAAACCAAGTCACTTAGATCAAGTAGATGTGGCTTTTTCACCAAACTAAAAATTATGTAAATACATTCAGAAAATCAAGTTAATTTAGACATGAAGTCAGCTTAAATTGTGACTTTGATCAAGCAAATGTGAGTTTGCATGACTACACTCCCTCGCAAATTCTCAAATCAAGTTAACGTAGGTAAACCGGGTTTACATTCATGATTTAAATTCAGGTTCTTTGTCTAAGTTGCAATAATTACATAAACATGCTTATAGATATCAGTTAACTTATACATAGAGACGAGCAGATGTGGGTTTTCATGACCACACTCCCTCGCAGTTTCTCAAATGAAGTTAAAGTAGGTTAACCTGGTTTACATTCATGACTTAAACAAAGGTTCTTGGTCTAAGTTGCGTTAATTACATAAACATACTAACACATATGATCCGTTAACTTATACACAAAGTCAGCTTAAACTGTGGCTTAAGTCTACTTAGAGCAAGCTTATGTGGGTTTGCATGACCGCACTCCCTCGCAATTACTCAAATCAAGTTAAAGTATGTAAACCGGGTTTACATGCGTGACTCAAACTAAGATTCTTGGTCTAAGTCGCGATAATTTACACTTTTAACCGATTTTTTTTGCTTTTGTTCGAGATACCGAGAGGTGCTCGTCACATCGTTCACATGTACCCCTAATGGGGGTATAATTAGCGAATTTCTCAAATAATTACACGTTCTCGATGTCCGGACTGGACGTGAGAGAGTGGTGTAATATTCCCAAAATTAAAAAGCCTCACTTAGTGAATTTCCCTCCATGCAACAATCTTGTTTTGATTCTTGACACGACCTAACCGTAAATAAGGCAGTTAATTGCAGCGCCCCCTTCATCCCTTGCTCTAATAGCCGAAAATTATACGTTTGGCCGCCATTTGCACTGACCACGCCCATAGCAGAGGTGGCGCTCTAGTCGCGCTTGAAAGAGAAATATGTGAACCTTGACTCGGACGCTTATTTTGGGGCAAATTAAGCCTAATTAGGAAAGAGCAATTAAGCCAATTTAGGCCTTCCGTCAGGTAACACAACCCTCTTCTCTCTAATAGTACAACGATTACGATGGGGCGCCATGGAATTATGGGGAATTTAAAAATTAATGGCTTCTTGGAAGCAATTTTTTTAATTTTACTTTCTTTGGAAGTTGTGATGATGATCAATTCTCAGTGGTTTGTGGGTTTTCAGGTCGTTTGTGATCTTCTCATATGTAGTGTGATCTTCTCGCAACTAACGTGATCATCTCACTGCTGTATTGATAATCTCACAATGATTGGGATCAAATCACAACTACATCATATACATAATCACAACTAAACCATATTACATGTAGTTGTGACTTGATCCCACAGTTGTGAGATGATACACATAGGTGTGAGATGATACAAATGTAGTTTTGAGATGATAAACATAGTTGTGAGATGATGAACATAGTTGTGAGATGATGAACATAGTTGTGAGATGATACACGTAGTTGTGAGATGATAAACATAGTTGTGAGATGGTTAACATAGGTGTGAGATGATACAAATGTAGTTTTGAGATGATAAACATTGTGAGATGATAAACATAGTTGTGAGATGATAAACATAGTTGTGAGATGATAAACATAGTTGTGAGATGATAAACATAGGTGTGAGATGATAAACATAGTTGTGAGATGATAAATTTGTGAGATGATAAACATAGTTGTGAGATGATAAACACGGGTGTGAAATGATAAACATAAGTGTGAGATAATAAATATAGTTGTGAGATGATAAATATAGTTGTGAGATGATACAAATGTAGTTGTGAGATGATAAACATACTGTAGGTGTGAGATGATACAAATGTAGTTTTGAGATGGTAAACATAGGTGTGAGATTACCCTGTTAACTAATGCTATCATCTCACAAATATCATGACCATCTCACAACTAATGTGATCATCTCAAAATTCATAAGGCTATCTCATAAGCAATGTGATAATTTCACTGCTATTGTGATCATTTCACTATTAAAATGACAATCTCACAATAGTAGCTGCCAACTATTATATTACACTGACGTTCGTGATTAGCTTGACCAGCAATTTCGAAATCACTTTGTGCTCGTTTTAAAACCACTTCGTGATTGTTTTAAAACCATTTGGTATTAACATTAAAATCAATTTGTGACAACATTATCGTAATTCGGTATTGATGAAATGTTCGTTAAAATCAACCGCAATTTTAACCTGTTTTTATGATAATTGTTTACTTCGATAAACTATGTAATCGATTCAATCGCAACTTTTAATCAATTTACACAGTACACCCTTTCACAATGCGTTTGTGATGGCTTCACAAATTAAAATAATTCCGACTCGTTTCAAACGCGTTTTATGCAGGTCATTTTAAGCGAAAATTTCATAATAATTTCATTCATTTTTTTTTCTCCTCCCTCAGGGTGTGCTGGGCAGTTTTTCGGAATTAAGGATGGGCCCTTTTGGAGAACGTTTTTGGCCCCCCTGCGGCTGATTGGACGTTGAGTGCTAAATTTGGCCACGTTTAAGGTAACCTCTAACTAACCTTATCACTATAATAACGGCGGGCTGTTTACTTATAACCGTTTTGGCTCGAAATGACCGCCGCAGGACATTAATTCAATCCAGAAAAATGCGTCTGACCAGCGGACCTTCAGCATTTTTTAATTACGCTTAATTGGGCGCGATTATTCGTCAGCATATGCTCAGTTTGTTCATCGTAATCGTGTGAAACCTACATTAACCAGCGAAAATTAGTTTTAATTCGCTGGTTTTTCGAGGTGAACGAAGCGGGCTTCACTTATCCAGCATGGATGCGCAGCACTGGTGAATGCGGGTTAGAGGCGACGAGTGAAGCCTCCATCTGATTTCATTCTACTGTAGCTTTGAACGAACGTCTAGACTGAGGTGAGGTTCGCCACATTGGTCGTTTCTGAATCATTTTAAAATAACTTTAGACTGTGCATTTTCTGTGCTGTACATGTACGAAACAGTGCCAATGATTTTTCCCCTTTGGCCATGTTATATACATGTACTGTGTTGTACTGTGATTACTGTAACGATCGAATATGGTCAACGTGCTAACCGTTATCTTGAACAAAGATGGCGTTCCGTATGGTAGACAATGGAATGTGGAGGCCCCATATGGTAGAAATTAATGGAGTGTGACGTTCCATGTACATGTATGATAGCGATTGAACGTGATCAACGGGATCCATAGTAGCAATAGAATGTGACGACTTTCCATATCAGAAATCCCATATTGCCATATTAGAGATGGCAATGGAATGTAGTAGCGTTCCATGGTAGAATTGGAATGTGACGTTCCATATTTGATAGCAATAGAATGCGATAATGTTCCATAGTAGCTATAGAATGTGATGGTGTTCCATAGTAGCGATGGATCGTGGCGACGTTCCATGATGGCAATTGCAATCATGCATTTCACGGTGGGAATTAATGGAATGTGGCGTTCCATTTAACAGTCATAGAATGCGATGACGTTCCATTTAACAGTCAAAGAATGCGATGACGTTCCATATGATACCAATAGAATGTGATGACGTTCTATAATAGCGATGTATTGTGGTGAGGTTCCATGATGGCAGTGGAATGCGGTAGCCTTCCATGGTAGCATTAGAATTAACGTGACGTTCCTTGTGATAGCAATTAATTACACTTACGAGCAAAAAATTCGGGCCACCTGCATGTATTGACCAAAGCTTTGTTTTTTACATCAACCAATTGTCCG
>JAQGAF010006424.1:0-10200 GCA_034687865.1 Kryphioiulus occultus | reverse complement strand
CTTGACCAGGAGTGTAACAAATCGGCGTTCGCGTCCTCTATTAACGTGTAGCTGAAACTCTCTATTATCTAGAAGCACTTGTCAAAAACTCACATTTTACTGGGGCTAAATTAAAATCGTCGCACTGCAGGATTTAGAAAAGCCCAACGTTGTGATGATGCCACATGTGACGTGTAATACTTGAACGACCCTTAGGGAGCTTCCACAAATGCACAAATGAACAAATGCAGAGAAAAATGGTGTGAAAATGAAAAAATACAGCAAGCATCAAGACGATTTTTATTCAATTAAGCTGTGTACCAAATTCTAGCACTCTAGGACAAAGGGAAGTCGGTTAAAATAATTTAAAATGGTTTAAGAGAAATGGAATCAAAATTGTGGCATAACACGGTATTCGAATTGTTATAGTTTCACGAGGTGTCGAGGGGGTCAATAAATCAGGAAATCATAATTACAGTAATTTGTGACGCTCCCTTCGTTCACTTGTCAGTCCAAACAAACATTCTGAATTAGATTTGCAATTTTATGAAACATCAACGTCAGGTTTTCAATTCAACCCAGAACGCTATTCGGCCCATTCTGCACGGATTCCATATAGGGAATTTATACTTGAGAAGGGGTCGGACCAATGATTTGTAGCCCATCTCCATTAATTTTCAGGGTCTTGTTTGAAAATAGGTTTACAAAGAGCAAAACTGTAGCTTTTATGCAGAAAAAGTACAGGAAGGCTGCAGTTATGTTGCTGATGAGCTTCATAATCCCCACATGGGTGGGGTTCCGAACGCATTACCAGTGGCAAATTGCAAATTCATTGTTGGAAAATTTCTGTGCAAATCACAATTATCTGCAAAAATGAAATACAATACTTTTTTCTTGCAAACGACCCAAGATGTCCACCATCATCACCAGCCATCGGCTTCTACATCGACTTCTTCAGCATCAGCCGGCGTGAGCGACATTACAACTTCTCCAGCATCAACCAGTGTCAGCGACATTACAACTTCTCCAGTATCTGCCGGTGTGAGCGACATTACAACTTCTCCAGCATCAACCAGTGTTAGCGACATTACAACTTCTCCAGTATCAGCCGGTGTGAGCGACATTACAACATCTCCAGCCTCAGCTAGCATGAGCAACATTACGTATCAATCTGCAATCGCCAAATTATTTCTGTCAACGGCAACCCAGACTACCAATTCCATGAATGTAGGCAATGAATGCAATAACATGGCCAACAGAGGAAAGACAGTGACAATCAAGATGTCAGACAAGCAAGACATCATCAGCCGTTTCATCCAGGAGAATGGCAGTCCAGGGTCCAAGTTTTGGATTGGTGTTTCCAAATCCAAAACAACTGAGGTAATGGTGCATGATGATGGCACTCCCTTAGGGTCATTCCAGCCCTGGGCTTCAAGTCCCACGCCAGCTTGTCTAAGAGCATTTATCACTTTTGAAAATACAGCGCAATGGGCTTGCGAGAGTGACCAAAATGCTCTATACCGTTATGTATGTGACAAAGGGATCTGAAAATGAACTCCAACTGAAACATCACTGAGTTTTGGCCTTTAACGTTTGTAGCAGAACTGTTTAACCGCACGTTTTTCTGACTAAATAAACATAACTTTTGCTTTATTTTAAAGGTGCAATATGTGTAATAATTATAAAATGCATATTTGTAGTGGCCTTGCATTATCCCCATAGGCAAAATATACATTACATTTAAATGTCATACAATTTCTAACTATAGGTTTCATTCAATGTAGCTTGAATTGGTTGTGGAATTCAATTAATCTTAAAACTCAAGAAAGAAAGTAGGATCACAATTTTGCATGTCTTACAGTTTACAATGCGTGTGTAAAACCTATATTGTGTGGAATTAAAGCCATTAAATGCAAAAATATTTTAAAATAGTCTTTAATTAAATATAAATAAATAAAACAACCCTTGTTTTACATGTTTTGATATAGCAGAGCTTTAAAAAGATGCGAAATCGTTGGTTGCAACGAGGAAACATTACTTGCTATTGCGAAAGAGCAGAAAATACCGGATTTCCGTAAAATAATGATGAATTTTGTGACCATTTAATTACTGAAAATTAAACTGTATTTCGTTTTAATTATTTTTGTATCGTCAACCCTACTTATGTAAATTCATGGCACAGCATGAGACATGTTTACGCGTTTTTTTACGAACATGAGCTGCAGCCATAGCAATTACGAAGTGTGTCATTGAAATTGCATTACGCCAATCCACATTCGATAGGGTGTGGCCTGCATGGCGTATAGCAGCGTTCTGGCGGTTCAATATTTCTTGTCCAGATTTTTTTTTGAAAACGAGTTGAAGTGTGAAAACACATTTTCAAACGAATGAAGTTGACCACCTTTCAACTTTCAATCGCTCAACAGCTTTCAAATCGCACGAATCTTCCATTAGAATTAAATAATTCTTGCAATTTAGCAACAAGAATTTTCGAATTTGTTCAATGAAAAACGTTTCATCAAAAATGGAATCAAGTAATTACCGGGGGTGTTTAGTTGACAAAATTTGCTTTTAATGGAACGCAAAAAGTCGAAATTAATTCATGCGAGTTCGATTTTGGATTCTTGCCGTTCTCGCACTTCTAAAGCTGCGTTCTCACGAGTCAATTTTGTCGATTAACTTTTTGTTGAAAGCGAGTTGAAACGTGGGAACACGCTTTCACCAGACTTGAATCAGAGTTTATCAATGATTTGTTGAATCGAACAAAGTAGACCCCATTCAGCTTTTGATTTTTCAACTGGCCCAAGTCGTTCCACTTAAGAGCACCTGAACAAACAAAATTCCAAAATGGCAACGCACGAATTGGAATTTTCGCCAGAATCGTATTCCATTACTCTTTCGTGTTCCGTTTAATGCGAATTTGGGAAAAATACAGCAAGGATAATTTTGCTCGGCGCCATCATCAACTGTATGTTGCATCCATTTTTGTTGAAACGTCGGAACATAAATTGAACAATGCTCGATGAATAATTGTTGATCAACAAATGTTGCCTCGTGAGAACGTGGCTTAGCATGAGAACACACTTGAGCTAGAGTTGATAATCTATTTGTTGAACCGAATGTAGTTGACCACCATTCAAGTTTCGGCTGTTCAATGGCTTTCAAATCGCTCAAGACTTTCGATTCAAAGTGCATGACTGGCAAACATTTAAAAAATCGAACGCACGAATCTTACGAAATGATTGAAAACCACACAATTTTGATCGGTGCCATCTTTAGCTGTAAGTGGATTACAATTTTGTTGAGTCTTCTGAAATGAAATCAAATTGCACAGTTCGCGTTCAACATTCGTTGATCAATAATACTTGAACAACAAAGGTTGAATCATGAGAACCCGCATTAATTGGCTAATTTTGGAGACTTCAACTTAACCTAACATAGCCTAAACTAATTCCTTAGTTACCCAACGGACAGGCAATCACTGCCAGCCTAGCGAGGCAAAATTTAAAATAAGACAGAAAAATTATTTTCATTTTGTACGTTTTGCGACAGCTGTGACAAGTACATGCATTATTGAACTCTAATCATCAAGAACATTTTAGAAATAGATCATATACATGTAGGTGCACATTTGAATCAGGGCATAATGTATAGTACAGCTTTAAAATCGATTAGTGGTGAAAGTTTCATTTGTTAGCAGGAGAGGGAGGGGGCCGAACCCCAGTTCCAGTTGCAACACCTTAAGTTGGCCTTTACTGGGAGTCCGATCTCAATGTACGAAAAACAGAAACCGTGACGTTAATTGTGGTCCTTTTACCCGAACTGTGAAGGAAGCATGCAACACAAATGGATCGACATATATCTTGCTTTCCCATTAAGCATATTGTAAAACAATTACTGAATCGTAATGGACAGTTAGCCAGTCCTCTAAAATCCATTCTCATAAAAGCCCCATTTACTTTGCAACAATAAAGAAACAATTTTGCTTGCCACTTGTCTGACATTATAATCGTGTCATATCAACAGACCATCGTCACTCAGCATTAACAAAAGCTGGCTGGTCTGACAGCAAACATGTTGACTGTTTCGAAAAAGCTCAGAGAATGCTTTATTGGACTATTTGCAGTTTTCTTGTTTATGGGAGAAATCGAAAATAAAATTTTCCACTCACAAGTGGCAAATACAGTCAAAGATTCAACGGTAAGAATACAGGATGGCGTCATAACGTATGGAAACCATTTTTAAATGTTAACATGAAAGAAAACTTGAAAAGAAAATACATGAATTCTCTAGCTGATGCTGATCATTGTTGTTCGTCTTGTGTAGTCCAAGTTTCAGGAAATTCAAAGAATCGACAATTGGGGAACTCAACCATGCAGTGCCAAATGTGTGATGAATGACCATTGCGCAGCATTTGCCATTACAAATGGTAAGTTTTGTGTTGACATATTATGAGGTGGAACATTTGTCAAATATTTGTACAGAGACATTGATGCTAAATTTAGCCAAATTTAACTTGGCCACACATAGGCAGATAAAAAATGAATAGAAATTCGAAAAATATGAGAGGGGAAAGTTCAGCTTCTTGCAGCAAGTAACCATCTGCAATACAGGGTGAGCCATTTGTCTAGGCCGCTCGAATATCTTCAATATGGCGAAAGCTAGATCCCAGAAAGCATAGTCTGTTACATTGCACGTGACCTACTTGATGCGTGCGATTCTAAAATTTAAACCACTCAAGATGGAGCGAAAAGTTTTATTTTGAATGTTGTAGAGCGTTGTAAAAATAAGTAATGAGTGCATTTGTCCTGCATTGCCCAAATGCGTGGCAGGGAAGTTTACTTCGACGTACTGGGTACTTTATTTCACGTTATGCACACACTTACTGTAATATTAACGCCATTCACAGTTAAACGTAAAAGACTGAGAAATGGCATGGTACCCAAGAAAGAACAAACAGATTTCAAGCAGGGTTGCATATATCAGTCAAATGAATTTGCCAACTGTGACTTTACAGTTAATAAATAAATGTTGCAAATCACCGAATTAGACTAACTTTAGCACGCTCTGCATCGTTCTAATTGGACTTTTTGTCATATTATTAACAGTTAATATTTTAAATTCGCACGCACCGAGAAACTGACGTGCAATGGCTTAGACAACATGCTTCCTGTAACCCAACTCAAGTCAACTGAATGCAAATTTTACCTTGCTGGTGCCAAATCGATGATATTCGAGAAGGCTCAGATATTCGAGAGGTCTCACCCTGTATTTTAAAAATATCAAGGCGGTAGTTTCATTTGTTATTGGCATTCTGGCTGTTAAATCTTTGTATTTCGTCAAAAGGCTTTCCGAACATATAAAAATATAAGGAAAGACATGCTAATTATATTTTAATTCAAATCATCACATTTAAGACAATGGAAACAGTAATCAAGATGGACTGATCAAGTGCATTTTGCTGGAGAAGGTTGATGCAGGAATCAAGAGTGAAGCGGTATGCCAAGACTGCCAAATCTTCGAAGTGGTTAGTTTTAATTTCCAACACCTACTAATGATTAAATTCAAATCAGTGTCCAACAATCAGTACGTAAATGCCATATTGTAGGCAAATGTTAAATCGACAATTAAAATTACCACATTAAAATTTCTTGAAGCTTAAAAGATAATTTCAACGCGACAATGACGATGGTGTCAATTCTAATGCAGTGGTAATTGACGATTAATTTGGGTTGATGTACTACACCCAAACCACACGGTATTTATTCACTTACTGATTCAGGGTACTGAGTTGAACTGAATTCACCGTCTGATGACATGCAAGAAACAAGACCAATAATATGTATCCGAACCAAATTAGAATTTCCCGACATAGGACAGTTTGAAAAATGCATTTAGCTTCCCGTCTTAATCGTAGCATATTTCATTGGAGATACTTAATCAATTCGGTAATGCCCTCATCAGTAGTCTAATAAGCTCTAACCAATGGGGATTTTTTTGTCCTACTTGGTTTAGTTACCAGAGGTTGACCAGATGCGAATTTCTGAAATATGCTATTGATCTTTGATGTAAAACGGCTTTAATTTCATTGTGTCACAACTATTTCGTTTTGTATGACGTTTCTTTGAACGAGCGGTTTAGAATTAACGTCATACAAAACTGAACATGAAAAGTTAAATTCATACACTGCATATCTAACTTATCATAAATTGTGACAAAAATGTGAACACAAATTTGACAATGAAATGAAAAAAATTTGCAAATGCATTAATTCATTGCACTTTTAGGACGCCCTATACAACATGAACGTAATGTGCAATAGTAAGTTAGATATGATTTTCAGCTTCCTAACAGTTACTTATTATGAAACTAAAATAGGAGTTTGGCTAACATTAAACATAAGGAAGATATTGATCAGGTATACATAAGTAGTATATACATGCATCAAAAGTACATGCCACTTGCAAACTACACTAGATTCAATATAGTAAGTAGAGACGTGTTGTTAATTGTAAGTATAACTAAAAACAAATCTGCAAAATGTATCCATGAATTATTACACTTCTTTACTTCAATCGAAATAACTTTAGTTCTTCCAGGCAACTCAGAATCAATGATAAAAATTGAAAACGAGCTAAAGTAACATTTGATTCCATAATATGGCGGACGATATATCATCAATTATAATCGTCGCGATTTTTAGTGCATTGTACAGTAACACATTTTGAAAGGTTTCTTAAAATCACATGTTGTACATGCACTGTATCCCTATTTTATTTGGAAGGATCCTGTGGGCCTACCGATCCCGAAGAAAGAAACCTTTTTTAACAGTGAATGTGGGGCAACTGCCATGTTTACATATGAAGACGCCAATGGGGACAACTACGCCTACGTTTTCTGCAAAGACAACCAGGTATATAAGATGAAGGAGGGAAGTTTTAACGACATCGTTGAAAAGGAACCAGTGACTACATTTTTCCAGGACTATACAGGAGCGAAAGTAGACATAGTGACCGACATTGGTCATGGAGCCATAATAGTTGCTTGTAAGGATTTTCATATATTTGCCATTGTGAAGGTGTTCGTTTGTTTATTGAACTTAACTGGTTTTCGATAATTTGAAGTACAATGGATTTCCTGAATTCTTTCTTTAATTACTATTTTATAATCACGACGTTCATATTCCACAGCATGGACATTTCATAATGGGGTCACAGCATGTGTGTAATGTGGGAATGTAAACTCGTGATTTCATTAAAATTCGAAATATGTATACAACATATACAGCATCAATGTTAATATGCATTATCTAACAGGAATAATAAATTATTAATTAAAATAAAAAGTTGTTAAGAAGAACAAGAAATAGGTTCAAACGACAGAATTTGCAACCGAAAGCAAAATGGAAGCCGGAAAATGCTTCTCTTTTTAATGCTTTCTAGTCATGTGAAAATATCAGTTAATTAGACGAAGTTCATGAAACCATGCTGGACTGAATTACACATTCATTCACTTCACGCTTCCCACTCTTGGGTAAATTATCCAAAATTGGGTAATAGTGGGTTTTCGCTGTGTGAAATTACATTGCAGTACTTTGATGAAAGTGATCATTCAGCATGCTGTACAAATTTTACACGTTTTTATTATGCTGTACTACTTTCCGATAAATGGATTTTGGGTAAAGAAGGAAAACGATTGCTAAGTACCGAGTTAAATACCCAAAATTTGCATTCCTTTGACGAGCAAATTAAAAACATGTATTAATTTGTAAGGGCAGTTTTAAATTGCACTAACTCATGTTCACTGCAACTCATATGTGGTAGGACCCACATTGTTAGATTGCCTATCCCACATGAAAAGGAAATGCACTTCAACTTCAAATGCATTACGAATTGCAAACTATATTGCAAATGCATTTGACATTTTTAACACAACACGATATATGCAATTTACAATGCATTATACTGACTTGTGTATTTCGCAATGTATTTGAAAGTACATAAAAATATGTGTGCTGCATTGAATTGAACGAAATTTACGTATTTTTTAATTTTAAACTATATAACATGTTTATAAATTCAGAATTATAATTTTTTAAACCTTGAAATTATGAAATATAGCGAAGCTTTTGACATTTGACAAGGCATGGAAGATAAACTGTGAAATACATTCTTCTATGCAAACGGCGTACATTACACAACACATTATCCAACACACATACTACATCGTAATATACATTACATAATGTATTACAAACGCATTTTCAAATATATTTGTCAATGCAGTTTGAAACTATATTTGTCAATACAGTTTGAAACTATATTTGTCAATACAGTTTGAAACTATATTTGTCAATACAGGTTGAAACAATATTTGTCAATACAATTTGAAACTATATTTGTCAATACAGGTTGAAACTAAATTTGTCTCAAACTACAGAATTGTAAAATGTATTTGAAACTAAATTTGTCTCAAACTACAGAATTGTAAAATGTATTTTTGCCAATGCATGTCTTATCATGCATTACTAAATGCATTACCATAACATGTGGGTATTCCAAGGAACAAAATCCATTGCCACCATTACTCATGCACTTAAATCTTTCCAGCGGCCACCAATTACTCGTTTTATGAGCCAGCCGGAAAGGGCAAGAAGCCACGCATGCTGAAGGCTAGAGAAAATCATTGCGTGCCCGATAAGCTGAAAAGTCACGTTTTCAATTTTGCAACCAGAGCAAACTCAGACTACATCCTGTTCGTCAAGTTAAACGATAGACCCGTGTGCTTGAAAGAAACGGAATTTTTCTGCAATGAAAAGCTCATGAAAAGTTGGGACAACAGCACAACCAGACGCAGCAGATGGTCCACACGCGGCAACTACACCCATTTCCAAAACGGCACTGCACGTAGGTCATCCAGTAAATCGAGGCAAGGGAGCAGTACTTCCAGTCATTCATACTGGTACTCCAGAAGCACCACTTCTTCAAGGAATAGTCAAGAGGAATCGGAAGAGAGGTGGAAGGATAGTGGCGAGCAAAGTTCTTCTGATTCAAACAAATACAACCATGACTCCAAAAGATCTGCCGAGAGCCAAGAGGGCAGTGGTGAAGCGATATTCGACCTCATGGAAGATTGCAAGAAAAAGGGCGAAGTGCTGAGGAAAGTCCAGACAATGGCAGTCGACCAATTTTATGGAAAGTTTTACAAAGTTGATGACAGTGTCATTCAAGAAATAGCCGGTTTGTCTGCAGAAATGTGATCGATTTTATGTATCATTACTTGGTTCACAGCCAACATTTGCATGCGTTTTTCTCTCAATTTTAAAATCAATTTTTAGTTTGCGCGCACAAGACATACTGATGATGATACAGTAAGCTCGGCATTACATCCCTGAAACACGTTTCAACAGGTACCAAATGCAGTCGAACGCTGTTATAACGAGATCTCGTTATAACGAGCAAATTGCCATAGTAGATTTGGTTTATGCAAACTTCCATAGAATCTTTCACGGTTATAACGAGCAAACTACTCGGACAACGAGAACATTTTCGAAAATACGATATCCAAGACACCAAAACTTAAATTAACCTTTGGGTTGTCTGTTCGTATGGATATCAAGTTTCGAGTTTACCCTCAGGTGTCCCCCCTGACAATTTTTTTTTCGCTAACTACAGAAATATAAACATCCGCCAAGGCAAAAACGGAAGCTAGTCATTAGTGCAGTCATTAGCCCACTTACATGTATGACACTTTGGGACGTTAAAGAATTACGTCATCACCTCGGTGAAGGGGTTATACAAGTTTGATATATTGTATTTATATGTGATCAAGCTTTTGTGTGACAAAAATTAATTATTTAAGATTTAATTTGTTTACAGATTCGATGGAAATGATGTCGAGTGCTGACATATTGGGTGATGTGTCTGAAAATCACGATTATTGTGACAAACACTTGACTGTTATATTTCCGATGCACTGTGGGTGTATTTAAATTAATTGTTAGCAAACTTGTGTCTGAAATATGTTTTCTAAGCAAAGAAATCGCATATTAATTCACAAGAAGCGAGGGCTAATTTAACTCTTCACGGATATAGCGAGTAACGGTTATAACGAGCAAATTAGGTCGGTCTCTTGATGCTCGTTATAACCGAGTTCGACTGTAAGTAGGATTGTGTGCAAAGATGTCTATCATAGGTTTCAGAGGAATACCTGACAGTATAA
>JAQGAF010006423.1:0-10201 GCA_034687865.1 Kryphioiulus occultus | reverse complement strand
AGAGCGGTGATTATTTAGTTCATGAAAATCTTAATCTTTTTCTGAAATATTTGGTGAAAATATAGTAGGGAACGCTCTAAACTGCAGTAATTTAATGATTTTTTTTAGAAAAAATTCCTATATTACTCCTATATTTTTTTCCTTTTTCATTTTCCCTATATTTCCTATATAATTCGACCTCCAACTGCTTGACAGCTTGCAAATAATAAAATGACAAGCAAAGTTTGAGATAATGATGATGTCTTTGGATGCTTGTTGCAAAAATTCTCACTCATTGCTGCAATTGTTAAGAAATTTCTTTTTGTTCGGCTTTTTTGTTTTATTAAAGATTCAGTAAACCATCTTTTCATTTGGGTTAATTTTTCGTTTCAGCGATTGCTTCGGGTTTATTACTTTCACCTACACGTGTGATGCCTTTGAAGCCCTGGAGCGTGAGTCACATTAGTTTTTGTAGTTTCGGGGTCCCTTAGTTTCACGCGACCGCAATAATGAGAAATTGACGTCATTGGGTTTGGTTATTTATGCAATCCGCATGTTAACTCTCGATTAATATTTCAGATGGTAATGACGACCCTGCATGGCCGAAATACGAACTATCCTTGGGTGGCCGGCGGCTGTTTTGTTTGGAAAATTATTCTGATTTGGGTAAGTTTGTTCAAGCTGAGATTGTTTCTCGTGCGCTTTGCTGAAAGAAATTTCAAAATTGTAATAACAAATGAGCACCTTTCATCGTCGATGCGTTATTTTTAACAAAGCTCACTTATTAGGTATCTGTAAACAATTAACTAAATCAACGCAGTCAAAGATATGCTAATTTGTTCTCTTTTACAGATTCCTTGAATAATAGACGTAAGCCCATTCCTCCTACAATGAGGAAGGCAGGAGATTCTTTTGATTTTGACAATTTACTGAAGGCTGCCAAAGACAAAATCAGGTGCAAACAGAGCTAACCCGTGCCGATTGCCTGTGTGAAAATGCACAAATAAAATAAGAGTTAAATCTCAGATAACCTTTGGACTTTCTTTTTAACATTTGAAAATGTGGCGGAGTAGCAAAACTACCGTAACCACACTCAACACGAATTGAAAATTGACAACGAGCGTTTTACTCTAGGTAATAACGGGCTATCTTCCAAATATTTTAAAATGCACCATGTAGCGAGTAAGTTTACGTATTTTTTTCTGACACGCTTTGAACGTGGTTTAGCAGAACAATAGTGTTTGGTGCCGACTTATGATCCAGAAATTCTGCGTAGTGCGGGGGATTTGTTTGAGTATTTTGTTTTTCTACTAATGAATCCATTTCATAAACCCCATTCTTCGGGACTTCCCTCACACCGTTGACGTTTGTTGGTGAAATTGAAGCAGATTTCCACTCAGGTGCCTGGTTGTAGAAACTACTTGAGACGCTACAAAGTTTTAAGCTGATGTGAAATGGCTGCTCAATTGTATGCACCCAGCATGCTTTCAAGTGATGTCAGGTGGTAGTGAAATATCGAGTAACTTTTACAATCAATCGAGGCATGAAATTATGTGGCATACTGTCGTGCTTAAAATTACTGCAAAAAGCCTTTTCGTTGTAGGAAATTTTGCCTGCCTACCAGCTCCGCAAATTCCTATATTTTTGAGGTAGCCCTATATAGTCCTGTATTTTTAGAAAAATTCCTATATTTCACTACAAACTGCTGTGGCAAGGAAAAATATAGCAGATTCTGTTTATTATTAATATTTCTAAAAATGTCTTAAAAATACATTACGGATAGTTGTTTAAAAAGTAGTATTAAAACGTTTGTATTCACGCACAATTTTTTTTAGAAAAGAAATATGAAATCCATCATTTGTGGCCTATTTTTGTAAAAAGTGATATGGCTAAAGGTTTTCTTAAAGTTCGCCTATGGTGTTCACTTAAATGTTAATATTTATAATAGTTTTTGTAAAAAAAATTGTCCGTGGCGTTCTCAATAAGTCAATTGTAGATGAGTCGCAAATATCTGCCATTCAAAAATTACTTTGGTTGTGATCAAAAATTTGGGTATACTGATTATTTAGTTCATGAAAATTCTAATTTTTTTTCTGAAATATTTGATGTAAATATAGAAAAAAATCAAAGCAATTGCTGTTAAAAAGTAGGAAATGCTCTAAACTGTTGTATTTTACTGATTTTTTTAAGACAAAATTGCTATATTTGTTTCTTTGGTTGTGATCAAAAATTTGGGTATACTGATTATTTAGTTCATGAAAATTCTAATTTTTTTTCTGAAATATTTCATGTAAATATAGAAAAAAATCAGAGCAATTGCAGTTAAAAAGTAAGAAATGCTCTAAATTGTTGTATTTTACTGATTTTTTTAAGAAAAAATTGCTATATTTGTTTCTTTTTTCCTATATTCTTCCTATATTTATTTTTCATTTTTCCTATGTAATTCGACCTCCGAAATACTTGACATCCTGAAAATGTTGAAATTTTAGATATACTGTATTGCATTCGTCTTCGGATACCATTTTTATGTAGGAAACCCTATTATGCCTCAATGATCGCAGATGGTGCCGGGATTTTAAAACTTGATCGGGTTATTAGCCGTTGCATAATTGTCAGTTTTTAATACTAAGGAAATTGAATTTTAAAACTTAATTTCAGTTTTACATTCATCCAACCAAGCACGTACATGTACTTTTGGGATTTCACTTCCTGCTTTTTGAAATATCACTCAGTTTTACTGCCCGAATATGCAAATGCAAAGTTGCTCGACTCGTTCGTCGTCGCTTTTATTTCTCTCATTTCATATTCTCGGCGAATTTTTGATGGAAGTTTGCATTTTAAGACCATTCTGAAACGACATTTTTATCGTGGCATTCCATACTTCCTTACTTTTGATGAAAAAATTTGCTCATATGATTGTGGTGACTGGTGTCGCTCTTCCTAATACCAAAAGGCGACACTCCTTGGACCGTATTGCGCCATAGCCCCCTAGACGTTCTATCTAGGGGGCGCTTTTCGTGGAATAGAATGCGCGAGATTTTGAAAAGAACTCACGTGACGACGTTCGTTTTCCGCCATTTTATTTTTGTCCTGTAAAGACTGTCGAGAATTAATTTGTGACCAAAAAATAACGTTTAAATTGCGTCTGAGGAAAGCAATTTTCTCTCTCTCTCTTCCGTTACGCATTTTCGTGCATCACGATGGATCGGATGGACGCAATTTTTATATTTTCAGGACGGACTAAGAGCGCAAAATCGATGGTAGTTTCAGGTCATCAAAATTGCTTGGCCCGAATGGTCGGCTCCATCGATGAGTGACTTTTATTGCGATTTCGCAGCTTGAGTCCTCTCCAAAGAGTGGCAGGTAAAGCGAATTCACGAATTCATCTCCTTACTTACTTCGGCCTTTTTTTCCCCTCTCTTCTAAGTTCATTAACTCTGTGTGCCGCCGGGCTAACGCCGGTATTACGAGTCGTCGTTGTTTATCGGATAGGCACATCTCCCCAGGTCGCTTTTTTATTTTCATCTTTAAAATTTACGAAGATTTCAAATTTATTGAAATGCGAGATTACAAATTGGGATTTTGAGAATGTGAGCACCTGGACGAAGCATAGTGTGACATTGAGTGGCACACCTCCTGAACACAGATCTGATGGGAAAATTAGATTTTGCAGTTTTTCCATAGATAACTAAAGTACCTCATAAATAAGTACTTTAGTAATCTATGGTAAAGCATGGTTTTTCTGCTGATTTTTTTAAAAGTTCGTAACTGCGTATAAAACAGCCAAAACTGATGATTTATAAGTGACTTTAAAAAAATTCTTAGATGTTTCAAATTTTTGATTAAATTTGTCCGAAATGTTTTCAGTTTGAAAAGAAAACAGGGATTAAAACATCTACAGTATGGTTTTCTGCTGATTTTTTTACAACTTATAACTGCGAACACGAACCAACAAAACTGATGTATTCCGTATTCCGACTTTAACAAAATCGTAGATGTTTCAAATTTTTGATTAAATTTGTCGGAAATGTTTTTAGTTTGAAAAGAAAACAGAGATTTTGAAACATCTACAGTATGGTTTTTCTACTGATTTTACTTTCTACTGACTTCAGAGGGACTTCACTGACTTCAGTGGGACTTCAGGGGGACTTCAAAGACCTCAGAGGAACTTCAAAGACTTCAGTGAGGCTTCACTGACTTCAGTGGGACTTCACTGACTTCAGTGGGACTTCAAAGACTTCAGTGGGACTTCACTGACCTATTACTACTGATTTACTAACTGCATATAAAACGACCAAAACTGATGTATTTATAAGTGACTTTTAACAAAATCGTAGATGTTTCAAATGTTTGATTAAATTTGTCAGAAATTTTTTCAGTTTGAAAACAAACAAAAAAAAAAGCACAGGGATTTGGAAACATCTACGGTTTTTTTTACAACAAAAAAATTACAAGGACGTCATTTTTGGACGTTTTTGTAAACAATTTATTGAAAGCAAAAAGAAAACCGTGATTTTGAAACATCTACGTTTTTTTTTTTAAAAAAAAAGTCACAAGGACGTCAATTTTGGTTGTTTTTATAAAGTTTTTCTCAAAGGAAAAGAAAGCAGGGATTTGGAGACATCTAGGTTTTTTAAAAAAGAAAGTCACGAAAACGTCAGTTTTGGTCGTTTTTATAAAACAGTTATGAGTCGTTGTAAACAAAAAGACATTTTCTAATGCAAAATGACCAGCAACAGACAACAACACCGAAATAAGTATTTTTGCTTCGCAATTTCACGGCTTTTTGTGTGAAAATATGACGTCATTTAAGGTAATATTCCTGAAAGGATGTGTCGTCTAATAACAACACGTCATTACGATAGTCATACAGTTGGTCATCCAATACATGTACATGTACCATATTTCCTCACAAAAATTTTATTTTTAGGTCATTTTGTTTACGTGGAAATAAGATATGTTGTCAGTTTATGGTCATCTTGGCCATTGGTCTTTCGAAAGATGAATTCATCGGCAAGGTGAGGAATAATAAATCGAAATGGCTGCAGCAAATGACCCCTGGCTAGCGTCGAGTGACCCTCTCGCGCCAGACAGTCGGCGGCCAGGCGCCACCTGGTCCGGGGTAGGCAAATTGCACCTCACTAATCGCATACACGTATGTGTGCAAGGGTTGAGAAACTTAAAAAAAAATTAAAAACGTTTGATATAATTAAAAAGTCGAGATATGTGCGTGGCGTCTGGAAGGGGGTCACTGTCATCCATGGCGACTACTTGGTCGCCTATCTGATCCCCATGAAATTACATGTACTTCCTCTAAGAATGTCACATTTTTGCCGAATTTTGTGATACCCTATTACAGTGGACTCCGCTTAATGTGATCGCGGATAATGTTATCATTCGTTCATTGTTATCAAAATGGCCTAGTCCCGAACGCTCGTGTACAAATACACGGTGAAATCATCGGTTATTGTAATCAACAATTCGCTTATTGTTATCATTTTCCCTCATGGAGGATTCGTAAAACGTGAGGAATGGGAAGGTTTGGAAGAAAATGTCTAAGATGATGTACCATCTGCTCTGAATTCACGAAAATTTGGAGGAATGTTATTCCAAATTTTCGATATTCATACCAACAACAAGGGTTGAGATGATAATTTCATTAACAAATTTACGCAGAAAAATTGTGAGCAAACCAATATACTGTAAGTGGAAATTTTTAGTTGCAAATAGCTTCGTAAAGTTAAATTATGCGATGTATATGTGTACGTAAGAATTGAAATTAAGTAACTATCGCCTTTTCTTGTCATTCGGCTATTGTTATCGAAATAGCCTGTGACCAATGTGATCCCATTAAGCGGAGTCCACTGTACCTATTACCACGGTAATACTGGAAACCTTTTTTTTTTGTTCAATTTTCAGAAGCTGGTTAATTAGTGGGCGAAAGGTTTTTGACTCCCGAAAGTATCAAAATCGGATATTACGAAGTGCGTAAAAAACGAGCGTGAAATTGGGCTTTTTGTATTATTATTACTGCGATGATTTTTTTGCCTAATTTTTCGCGCCGCTGCTCCCCAATTCACGAGCGCATAATGGGCCACCTCGTGCGACGCAAGTGGGTAGCCGACCCTAAACAAGGTATTCAACTGTTCAACTGGGGACCCTAACTGCCCCTAAGGCTACATTAATTAACAATGAAAATGCCTAGCCTTGCAAATGGACCGTGTTATTGGCTGATAATACACTGGGCATGGCCATTCGTAAACGGGGCATTAAAGACATTTTAAAAAGTCACTGATTGAAATTTAGGTGACTTTAAATGAGATCTTGTTGGTCAACATAAAGAGAGTAAATTACTATTATGTGTCATAGTCCAAGTGGTCAACATACAATATACAGAGGTGCAGGTGGTCAACATGTATAGAGATCACTTTCCAGTGAGTTAATGTGGTGGCTGCCCGATCAGTTAAAATGTGGTCAACATGGGGAGGTGGTCAACTTTGGAGGTTCTATTGCGTGAATTATGTCATCGTGACGTCATCAATGGCCGAATAAGTGTAGAATATAGCGAAATTTTTATCCAAAGATGATGACGCAATATTGGACTCAACGCGGCTATTGTAGAACCTGTCTAAACAAATACCGACTAAAGTAATACGTTATCTAAACTAATGCCATGAGCCGGTCCCGAAGTGGGACGTTGGGACCCATGTTAAATCTAATAAACCTCCATAACCTGATATTCAGTAATGTTTGCATCAGTTTTTGGTCCCACAACTTTCCCAAACTAAATTACAAATTAGTTACAAATTGTAACATTGGTTTGGGACAGTTGTGGGACCAATAAAAATTGACGCAAAACTATGTTAAATACGTAATAAACCGCGACACACTGATATTTAGTAATGTTTGTATCAGTTTTTATTGGTCCCACAACTTTCCCAAACTAAAATTACAATTTGTAATGCAGAAAATTCGGCAAAATATCAAACGCGGAGGGAAAAATGTCAACGTGACTCGATCACTTTCTAAGTTCACTTTCTTAGCTAAATTTAGCGTCTTAAGCGATTTTCTAAGTTTCCTGGGCGCTAAATTTGTATAGTCGCGCCATGTTTATAACAAAATTGTTTACGAGAGGCAGGCTCCTGACCTCTGACCCCCAATCTGCACAAACTAATAACCTCTCCAAACTAATATTCAGCACCGCTCCCGAGGATATTAGCTTAGACAGACTGTACTGTGAACTTAATTCCAGCGCCATCTGTGGTGAATTTCGCGCAACGGGGTGTCCGAAAAGAGGCTTTTTTTCCTCTGGCCGAAATTTAGGCTTCGATTAGCATAAATTAGTATGCGTGGCGTAGACGAGGTGATGCGTTTCTGACCTTCACCTCAACACGATTTTATCGCTGAGCTTATAAGCTTTGTTGGTTTTTTGGTCGAGATTTTGAGCAAATATTGGTATTGGCGGAAGGTGCAACAACCAGCCAGCCTCGATGCGTTCGTTCGGCCTTCACCGATGACCTCACTTACGCTTTCTTTTCTTTTTTTTTTTCTTCATTGCAGTCGTTGTTTCCTCTTCTTATTTATTCAACCTCTAAAATACAAAAACGAGGTTCCTGCAGTGGCGCTGCTGACCATGACGCACGGTAGGAGAACATCCGGGACGCTGGGCTACATGTACATGCTGTTGACATCATCATCACTTAGGCCCAGATGCACCAACAAAGATTAAACAAACCCTAAGTTTAACCAAAGAAAAGCGTTGCACCACAGAAAGTTTGCAGGTAACCATGGGTTAACCTAGTCAACCTAACTAATAAGCAGGGTTAACCTTGATTTGTACTAAAGGAAAGTGAAGGCCATGTGGCAGTTATTTTGATTTCAATGAAATATTACCAGAATTCCTAGCTGCAACAGGTGATCTACAGGTTTAATAACGTTGTGTTTAACACAACCCTATTGTAAAATGGTGCAACATAAACCTGATGACCTTCAGGATAAGTGGTTAACTTGTGGTTAAAATTAATAACTTATTATTGACCTACAATGGTGCAACTGGACCTTAAGCCGCGTTTTCACCAGTCAATTTTTGTCGATCAACTTTCTGTCGAAAGCGAAATGAAACGTGAGAGCACGTGAGAGACTTGAATTAGAGCTGATCAATTATTTGTTGAATCGAACAAAGTTGACCATCCTTTAACTTTTGGACTTTCAACAGCTTTCAACTTTCATAATGCAGTAAACTCCGTTTGATGGGATCGTGGGTAATGTTATCATTCGTTTATTGTTATCGAAATCTCCAAGTCCCGAACGCTCGTACACAAATACACAGTGAAATCATCGGTTACTGTAATCAACAATTCGCTCATTGTTATCATTTTTCCTCAAGGAGGATTCGTAAAACATGAGGAATGAGAAGTTTTGGAAGAAAATGTCTAAAATGATTCCCCATCTGCTATGAATAGCGAAAATTTCCAGGAATATTCTTCCAAATTTTCGATATTAATCGACGAAAATATTCCAATAGCAGCCCCATTGACTAAATCAGGCACTTGCTAGACTATCGGTGAGTCAAACAGATCTGACTGATGAAAATGATTTTGATGTTGACGAATATGAAAGGTGCATCTTAGCTGAGGAACCACCAAAAAGTAGTGTTGAGATGGCAGAAGCACTAATAAGTTTGCTTCGGTGGACAGCATAGATCAATTGATTTTCAAATACTGTACAACACATGCACGAACATGAGAATTTCATTAACAAATTTACGCAGAGAAATTGTAAGCAAACCAATATAAGTGGTTTTTTTAGTTGCAAATAGCTTTGTAAAGTTAAATTATGTGATGTATATGTACTGTACATAAGAATTCAAATTATGCTATTATTCGGCTATTAGAATTGTTCGTATATTGTTATAGAAATAGCCTGGGTTAATCGTGATCCCATTAAGCGGATTCCACTGTAATTTACATGTATTTAAGAAAGTGTTAATAATTTCATAATATTTCTCGCATATACTGTATTGTGAGGGTGCATGATCCCCTCAAGGCGGCCATCTTGAATCCCCTTCAGATGCTGAATTCGTGCTTTAGGTAAATTAGGTTGGACGTAACCCTTTTTTATTTATTTCTTATTCTTCTTCTTCTTCTCATAGCTTAATGGCAGGGCCGTTGCAGTTTTGGCAAGTTGAAAAAGAAGAAGACTGGAATCCGAAGGACATTCAAGGACGCCTTTTTTTTTACGTGGTTTGGCCAATCTGTTCTGGAATTCGGCGCTGGTTTTTTTTTATTTCGTTATTTTCGTAGGCGTCACGAACTGAGCGAGCTTGAGTGCCACTGGTCAATACTCCCTGGGAAGTGGCCAATGGGTCCGCAGCGCCACCTGGCCACGGAGTCACGACAGGGCCAATGACCCAAGTGCATCGAAGGCCTTCTCCTCGTCTTACTCTTACTCCTACTCATCTTAAAGTGCCCTGGGCCATCCATTTCGCAGTCTCGGTTTTTGTGGAAAAACGAGATTTTGCTCGATGTCCATGTTTAGGACGTCATACTTACCGTCCCACGAGGACGCACAGATTGGTAAAAGGTTTTATTTATTTAAAGAAAATGTCATTCAATCGCTTCAGTGACGTTGCAGAAAACGGCTAACTCAAGGGGTTGACAAGTTGTGAAGTTATGTGTGCATGTTAGTTGATGTCCACTGATGTCTTTGAATGCCCTCTTAAGTCAGTAAATTCCACTGAAGTCCAACTGAAGTCTTTTAAGTTCCTCTGAAGTCAGTGAAGTCCCACTGAAGTCTTTGAAGTCCCTCTGAAGTCAGTGAAGCCTCACTGAAGTCAGTGAAGCCTCACTGAAGTCAGTGAAGCCTCACTGAAGTCAGTGAAGTCTCACTGAAGTCAGTGAAGTCCCTCTGAAGTCAGTGAAGTCCCACTGAAGTCTTTGAAATCCCACTGAAGTCAGTGAAGTCCCACTGAAGTCAGTGAAGTCCCACTGAAGTCCGTGAAGTCCCACTGAAGTCTTTGAAGTCAGTGAAGCCTCACTGAAGTCTTTGAAGTCCCACTGAAGTCCGTGTAGTCCCTCTGAAGTCTTTGAAGTCCCTCTGAAGTCAGTGAAGTCCCGCTGAAGTCTTTGAAGTCCCTCTGAAGTCAGTGAAGTCCCTCTGAAGTCAGTGAAGCCTCACTGAAGTCAGTGAAGCCTCACTGAAGTCAGTGAAGCCTCACTGAAGT
>JAQGAF010006422.1:0-10204 GCA_034687865.1 Kryphioiulus occultus | reverse complement strand
TCCCGTTCTTCGGGATCGGGTACTACCTCCTTGAGATACTGGTCGGCCATTGTTTCCAGTCGGTTAGCGAAGTCGCAAGGGTGCTCGTCCCTGTCCTGGGTGCATGTTGTCATCTTCCGTAGCTGGGTCGTCGGATGTATATAAGAGAACCGTTTCTCTAGCGCTTCGCGGAAGGCATCATAACTGGTAAGTGCTTTGATCGACTTACTGAGCGCAAAGGTGGAGGCAATGCCATCCATCCGGCACCTGGCGGCACGGACTTTGTGGTCATCGCTCCAATCACCCATCACTGCGACGTTATCCAGCATATCAAAGAACTTCTGGATGTTCTGTCCGGCACTTCCATCAAACACAGGGATTGACAGCATCAATGCCTGGCTGTGGATAGACCGGACACTTTACCCTGGCTCTGGTGATGCGGCGGTGGCCATTATGTATTCCGGTGTATTTCCTCGGGTTAAAACTAATCTGTGTAGTTCTTCAAGGGTTTCCTCCAACTCATCTTTTACCCTGGATCTGGCGTCCTTTGCACCGTGACTGGGTAAAGCGCGTAACTCCCGTAACTCTTCCTCCTACTCATATTCAGGTCCTGGGTCTTCTTCCTCCTCTTTCCACACGTCACTCGGGGAGGGTCCTGTGGTCGCCTCTTCCCGCTCTTCACCAGGTAGGGATTCCTCTTCTCCTCCTTCGTCTAACGGGTCTTCCTCTTCTCCGGACAGGGGCTCGTCACCTTCCTGATTCTCTCCTTCTGGTAGGGGTTCTTCACCTTCGTCCTGGTTTGCTCCTTGGCTAGTTCCTTGGTTCGATTCTCCAGCGCTAGCTGTAGGGATCTTCGCATTACTTAGACCTCTGCCAGCAATTTAGGGAGGACCCAAAGCCTTTGGTTCCTCTGACCTGTCGTGTGGTCGGGGAGGGTATGGCGTGGCCGACATAGGTCACGCCTGCTGTATCCAGTGTCAAATCAGGCACTGGACGTCCCTTCACCTTATGGCAGCTGACGTCCGGATGTGTGGCAGATGACCACAGGTAAGCTCACAACACATGTATGGCAGTAAGTTCTGTGGCCAACTGCGCACTCAGGGCTTCCGGTTGTGCTGGTCACCTGACATTTAGGTGAGTTGATGTCCTGGTTGCCCGGGCCCAGATACATCCTGTTACCTCCACCCTGTGGGATCTTTAGTATTAAAACAACCCCCCCCGGGAGGTCTTCACTAATGTCGCTTCGTTGTTTAGAGGTGTATTAATTGGGTCGGTCAAGATTAAGGTTTATTACTAAGATTCAAGCCTATGAGAACCACGGGTGGGAATAGTAAAAAGAATTCACAGACAAGGACAACGAAGCTCCACCAAGGATCAGGTATCGTCAGCCAGAGGTGGAGGCCCAACTTAGGAAGAAAATAATATCTCCCCCTAATATGAAAAAACTCAACCTATTGGTTCTGCTGTGTTGCACAAGTTGTTTTTCAGTGATGTTGTGGTTACCATTTTTTCTTTTATTTTCGGTATATGCCAAGAGTGTCGGTGTCCGGAAACAGAGTGGGAAGATGGTTAGTAAAGCTGGGCTTTGGATGGCCTTAGCTTTACTGTGTAAAAGGGAGTGGTATAACCCGCTTAAAGCCCCTACCCTCAAAAAGGGTACGGACCAAGTCAAGGAGAAACCCGGAGAGATCGTTGTAGAGATCTTCTATACCTCCATCCTTTCGGGCTTCCTCCTCTGTTAGAGGTAAGTGTTTTGGGTCGTTGGGTGGGTCACATCGATGTCTAGGTTGTCGGGTCACATGTCGGCAAGTCAACACCGTCATCAAGATTGTTTGCCTATCCAGTAAATTTTTTGTGTTTTGGTTTATTTGGTTGCTCAACTTGCTTCAGTTTCTTGTTCTTTGCAGTGTTTCTCACTTTCGTCCTATTGACTTGTTGCTGTCTTGTTGATTTTTGTCGGTGACACTTCCTGTCATGGGTGCCCGTGAAGAATAGGTTACCCCACCCCTCACTGTCAAAAATCCTGAAGGCGCCCATGATTACTTGCCCTTACCCTGGGCCGGTTGCGCCCTGGGTTTTGAGGGCGAGTTGTAGTCAGGTTGGGGGAACTGGATCCAGGCAAGAGACAGTTGCAGTTTGAGCTGATAATGATTGTGCTCAGTTCTTGATTTTGTTAATTGTCATATTGTGATTTCCTTTACATATGTTGAGTTGGAGGAATCTCCAAATAAAAGTTTTTTATGTAAACATCTGTTGGATATTTATCGGTTAATATGACTTGTAATACAATATTTCTACCAGTTTTGTTCAACACGTTTTGTCTATGACTTACCTTGTATTAATGTGTCAGATTATGGATGGGGCCGATGGACAATTGTCCACAAGCCCCCTTCGAGAGGGGCTTTTTCATATCCCTCAGCAAGCCATTAATTATTCGAATTTCCTAAAAACATTTGGGAAAATTATCCTTGAAATCTATTATTTGTGATCACATTGTAAAATTTCGTCCACGAATTGGTAATCAATATTTTCTTCAAAATAGTGCGTTGAAACCCATCATTAATTCAACTTTGCCAAAGATCCACAGAAGGCCTCATGAGCGCCCATGGCTGGCAGAGATGAGTTACCTCTCTCTGTTTACATCTGAACTCTGTTTCTCTAGAAAAGATACTCTAGTAAAATTTTTTCTGCAGCCTGGGTTGGGATAGAGCCCCTAGCTACCCCAACTATCAAAATGGCTCCCAAAGGAAAACTTTACAGTATCTGTAATTGTCATCATCTTTTCTCTATTTATGGACACATTCTCCCTTGACATCACTCCCCACCATAAAATAATGATAAAAATCATAATCCAAAAGAAATTCCAATTCATCGAATTTATTTCTGAAAGTAGTCTGAAAGTATACGCTATAAAAAAAGATGAATTTTAGCCTGTAAAGGTAACATTGAAGCCGATGAAATAAGCCACAATAGTTGTAAATTTATGCCATACTGCATCACAAATGATGGAATTTAACACAATGTTGACTACGTGTATAAAAAGCAGTAATGACATTTGGTGACATTTAACCCAAGATGGTCTCAACATTTCGACAATCAACGCCATCATTCAACCCAAGTTATGCTCTTGAAGCTATTCCGAAACCCCTGCATTAGTTTTTGTTATTTATGAAGAAACCTAAAATTCGTTTTGAAAAATATTGTGGATTCAAAATTAAATCGTGATTATCTATTTTTATGTGTCTCAGCCATTTTGTTTATAATCAGCCATAATAACTGGAGTTTAGTTTTCTGACCTGCGTTGTCCAATAAGATTCCTTGCGTCATCCTATGAACAACTTTGCATTGGCATTAGCACTATTTTCAGCGGAACACATGCAATTTGAACTATTTAACGACCTTTGATTGGGCAAAACAATTTGAGTTCAATATGAATTAGCTGCCAGTTTTTTTGTCCGAATGGTTGTCCAATCAGCGCACTGCGAAATGCCTTCAAGCGGCGTTTTATTCATTTGGAAAATTGTCAACTTGTCAGGCCTATCCGCACATTCCTACAAGCTGCGCTTAGAGAGGCGCTTTAGCCATAGTCCCATATATAGTTTACTGAATTATACTAGGGGGCTAAGCCTAAAGCGCCTCCTTAAGCGCTGCTCGTTGGAATGTGCGATATATTATATCTAGAAGGCCGTTTCTTTGGATAGGATCGTTTGATAATCGCTGTAGTCTTGGAAATTGCAACGGTATATTGTGTAATTCAACAAACAAGGGGAGTGATTTCAACGGTCGTGAGGCTATCTCATATGCGAATCGTCTCATGTTTTCATCGATGACGAAGAATGTCGTTGAAATGTGGGAAATTGCTGACGTTTGTTTCCATCCAAATTGGATCATTTCGTTTGGCAGATGTGCGAGTGCAGGCAAGAATTCAATTTAGGTTTTAAATATATAATTATGCATGCAAAACGTGATATGTGGCGGATTTCGACATGGGCGACGCCATGTTTGAACGCGCTAATACGATCTAAAAAAGCCCTAATTCGAGAAAAGGAAAACTGACGCAAATTCTACGTCAGATACATGTGAGTTATCTTATAATGAGGGCTACTGTACCAAATGGAAGTGTAGTTTTTCAAACTAGATAAACGCGAAAACCGCGATGAGGTGTTGCTATATGTTTCCCACTTGGTAATGGAAAACTCGGTAATATTTACCATGCCCAGGAACATGGTATAGTTTTCTACAGTTGTTGCCAGTATGTGCATGCTCCCACAATCCACTGCAGAAATCGTCCCCTGCTGTTACTCAACGTGGTAAGTCAACACGTACACGTTAATGTACCCAGCTTTTTAATTATCGTGTTTTTCCTTGGTATGTCAGCAGTATTGGGGCCTATATACTACATGGATGCCCGCTCAAGTACATTAATGTCATGCAGTAAAATCAATCAAAGAAGTTCTCTGAATGGGGAGCAATTTCATACCCGGAACTGTCAAATAAAAACTATATATATCACTCCATGTGTTTTTCCATATGTGTTGATATGCATGCTTGTAAAATATTTGGCCTCGTGCACATGTGCACCCATTAATGGACTATATACCGGTAAGAGCAAATAATGTTGTATCCCATAAAGCCAATGAATCAGAATGTAAACATATATACCGAATTAACACATGAACAACAGAAGCAATGCATTGAAAATTAATATTCCAAGATCTCACCCATGTTATACATTGAAGATTTACTCCAACAAAATGACGCCAAAATGGAGTTTCCTGACGGGGTATATGGTCACAGAAGTCAGTAATACTTTTGTACCTTTTTATGTGCCTACTCATAAATCGTGTTTTATTTGTAAATGCGTACATAATTTATTTTAGGAAATACTATTTTCTCCTGGTCCATTTAGTTTGGATTTTGATTAGTTGTTGAATATAGGCCTACTGTGGTTATCTAAATATGAAAGTTAAAATATCATTTAGCAATGTGTTTCTGTGAAATGCAATTAATGAAATGTAATTAAATATAAAGCACTTAATTTAGCTTATATATTAGCTTATATCTAGTTCAGAGGAAAGGTTGAAATTCCAATTAAATGTCATACGTGCCACCAGATATCTACATACTTGATTAGGCACGTTTGATAGATGGCCCAAACATCATGTAGGCTGCACAGAATATCAGAATCATGCTTTGCTTCTCTTGTGGCTGGTGGTTTTGTGCTTTTCCACCAATTGTTGCAGGTGATGCAGGTTATTCAATTGTTCCATCACAGTTACCTCGTTTCCTGTTTCTACATATGGATGGTTTTTCATATGTTCTAATGTTGCATTCAGCATCTCGAATGTCGACGCCATTTCCCCTGTAAATTTGTAATCAAGAAATGGAGTATGTTTTGGTCAGTAATTTAGAAAAAGTGTATTCCAGTTATACACATGTAGGGTTTGCTTTTAAAGACTTTCCAACTTAATTAGCCCAACTTGCTTGGTCAGTACTTTGGAAATATATATATATATATATAGAAATGTAGGGTGTTCTTGTAGAAATGGATATATAGGGTGTTCTTTTAAAGACTTTCCAACGATAAAAAATAAAAAAATTGCTAAAGTGGTCTAGGAACCCCAGGGTTCCGCAGAACCCAGTTTGAAGACCACTGTTCTATATATCTAATAGAACGGTGGTCTTCAGTCTGTTCACAGCGGAACCCTGGGGTTACGCGACCACTTCAGCAATTTTATTTTATTTTTATCGGTACTGTGTCGGAGATGGGCAAGGGTAGAGGGGGTCAAGTGTGCCAGTTGGCATCCAGGGTGTCAAATTCCATCATTTGCAATTTATAATTTCAAAAAACTTCGCCCATGCGTTTGCAAATTATTAATCAAAGGATAACAATTTTTTTAAAATTGACGTTTTCAATGTCATACAAAAATTGACTGCCAACAAGTATAGTTTTAAAATTAATTTTTTTTATGGTACTAGGCTTCTGTGAAAGTTGTATTTTCAGTATAGGGTTCCGTGGGCATCAGACGTTTGAAGACCGCTGAGATAGAGAAATCGTGTTTGGGGGAATGTTTCTTAATGGGACGATATGGCTTGTGACATTTCACTGGAAAGCCCGAAGAATGCCAAGTAATGTGGTGCATACAAAGTCAGTTCATAAGATCGCAATAAACCGAGAGGTTTCATCATGTAATTCCATCTTTTTGGATATTAATTGTTGAATTATGAATAAACAAAACTGGAAAAACACGTTTTTAAACGTAGAGGGGCAAACGTTTCATTTGCGGCAAAATAAAACATTTTTAATGTGCTTTCATTTAATGCATCACGTGTAAGGTATGGGTTGCCTTTTGAAATTTTTTTTAGTTGGGGTCAATGGTGGTCAGGGGGTGGATCGCTGCCGTTTGCTAATAGTTTTCAAATGTTTGCCCCTATACGGTTGATATAACATTCCCCCAAAACACGATTTGTTTATCTTTTAATTGAAAACCCTATATATTTTGCCTTTGGCCAAACGTTTTTAAAATGCATTTTATTCGAACAGCTTTTAATGTATTTTATATTGATTTTTGCAAATACAATTTTGATTGAATTATTTTCATTATCATAATAACCTTCATTTATAAATGCATAAATTAATAATGACTCAATCGCGCAGCTGAAATTGTTTCATCCTGAAATAGTTTTCAATTTTCTTGTGGTTTCTCAAACAGATAATGTGAACATGAAATGGTTATAAATGTGTTATCAATACTCACGTTTTCCAAATCTATCAATTATCGATGGTTCATCATGGGAAATCAGTTTTCTTGCATACAGACATTGCAGTAATACGACGGCCAATATGCAGAAGTACTTTGTTCCTAACGATGCCATTGTTTCAACGTTAATCAGTAACAGTGTCAGAGATTTTCAGGAGCAATTTGTGTTAGCTTTTGGTACTAGTGCTGTCAATCGTTTTTCAAAATAAATCACCTGCCTGTCTCTTATATACCGTTGGTGATAGCCTCTCCTGTGCGAAAATAGGCCTTGATACAAGGACTGGATACAACTGCCATACTTCCTGAAAATGAGGCTATATTCATAGAGGATTTTACCTTGCATGTGTTTTATATACTGTAGGCCTACATGCATGCATAGTAAAACTCCTCTTTTGTTATACACCTCTATAGGTGTGCCACCCCATTGGACCTCCATCTCCCAGGGAGAGGATTCCGGTCCCTATATGGGCCCTGCATTTCAGAATGCACCATAGGTGTCCCACATAAAGAAGTTTCATTGTATTCTCTAAATATTCCATTAATTGTAAACTTTCTATGAAACATCAAATTCAATATACCCTCCACCAACCCGGATGTATTAAATACACTAACCAGTAATAACAATATACAGTGTCCTTGTATACGGCCATGTGGCAAAAATACAGTTGGCAACATTATACGATTTTCATGTTAAATTTTAAACTTGTGAAGTTATTGCGGGGTGCTATAGATGCCAATTTTTAAATACATTTTGATGTAAAATCTACATGAACAAATGCATGTACATATAGATCACCTTGCACTGCATACTTCTTGCTCGAAAATTTTAGACAAACATGGTCACAACTGACCAACAATTATATTTTCTGCCAATAAAGTTATGGAAATACGAATTAAAAGCTGAAATTTTTGCAACATTAGTAGAGAAAATTACAAAAAAGCAATGGGTAGTTTTTCCGACGAAATTTATGGAAGGATAAACATGATCACAGGGCAACTGCCCAGCTCTGTCGGACATAATTTATGAAAGACCAACTGGTCCCTACACTCTTAGTCATTTAACGCCTAGTACCTCCAACTTTGAAGGTACTTTTAAGGTACATTGACATTTTTTTGTGTTACAATGAATTTGAGGGTACAATTCGAGTTAAATTGAATCAGGTATATAACATACAAGGTACCTAAATGTAAACTGCAGGTACTTAAAGAGGTACATTTCTACTGGAGGTACATGGCTCCAGATTAAACCTCCAAAATCATAGCTCGTGTCATGTGACTTGCTGCAGCCAATGAGAATCTGCAACAGAAAAAGGGAAAATTCCCCCTTAAACTGTCTTTCTCACTAGCTGCAGGCAACAGGCTTATGTTTCAGGATTAAAATGTCTTTTACAAATAGAGACATTAGACATATTGCATGAGGACAGTGCCAGGAAGTCAACTGTGACTGAGGAGTTTACGAGAAAGCTAAACATTGAAGACAATGGTTGTGTACCTATTGTGGTCATCCTCCTGCAAAACACAGCAGGTCTGAAGGAATAATCATTTCAGGTAAGCCTATTTTTAAAATATTTTTAAGTTAGGGTAACATCAAACAGCATGCCTGGTTTGCCTGTTCTTTTCTGAATGAAATTATCTCAGAATGCATTCTTCCTGAATGAGACCTACTTCAAAATGTACTTTCTGAATGAAATCCACCTAAAAACTCAATTTTCTGAATGAAATACCCAATTTTCTGTATGAAATTCAAACCAGAACTCATGCTTCTCTATTCCATCTACTACAGGCTATATTTTTCCGCACCAAGAAATATATTATTTAGGTATATGTACATGAATAAAATGTATACAAATATGCCAATATCATAGCTTGAACATAGCCAAATTATTTTCAACTTTTATCATAGCTTAAAATATGCCAATTATTTCCAATTTTTACCTATTTTATTAGAAATTGAAGTAACCAATATTGAAGCCAACACAGAAAGATTTGCTACTGGCCTAGCAAATGCAGTGGATGTTGTATTGAGCTCACGAAATGAAGATATAAATGAGGCTCCTGTGCAAATTGTGGAGGTCATTCAACCTGCCCCAGCCATTCAAAACACTAAGCCTGTGAACATTTAGAACTCATCAAAAGCAATCTCTTGTATGTCCACTCAACTTTACTTTACAAAGTGAAAGATGTAATAAAGCTGTTGAAAATCTGACTTAAAATGGTATGTTTATTGAGATCTTCTAATTATTAGCCGCATTGTACACTAAATTAATATGGTGATTTTTTAAACAAATGTAACTCGAATTTAGGGGTTACGTGACAAAGAGTGTATGAAAGAGTTCATATCCCATAATTCATTGGCATAAAACAGCCTCGTCAGCCGTATTGGATTCAGTGTTGTTCCTGCAGGGCAGTTGGCGGATGGGGAAAGGCTACCTTAATATTTTCATTGAAATTCTCCAGCTCAAATGTACAGTATATATTGTGGAGTCGCTGTATTCAAATTGGACAAGGGTGAGTTTAGGGGTGTTCTCGGTCTTTCTCAGCTGGAATTTTTAATCATGGTCTTTGTCACGCAAGATAGAGAAATTGCCTCGGAAACGAGTTTGCGTAACGCTGAAAAGTATGCAGTGGTCCGAATCTACAGTATGTATGGATTTGTGTTCATATGGCTATTTTATCTCAATTTTAAAGACACTTACAACTAGTGTCACTGAGAAAGAAAACGAGCACGTACAGTATATACATGTAGTTATTACGTTGATATTCAAAATCCGTTCAGAGGTTATATGATTTTCTATGGCGTGCTTACCTAGTTTGGTAATTGGTTTTCCTCGTTCACTGAATTCCCTTTTATATCTACTGAAGCCTATATAATGTCACAAATCGATGAATCCACGATGTAATCAATGGCAATTGAAGCAAATTTGGTAAAATTACATCCTCAAGCTGTAACTATACATATATATATGCAATATTTGCAGTATTAGTAAGTTCTGTTGTCTTAACTTTGTTGTTCACCTCCTATGTATGTTGACCACGTGGACTATATGACACAATGGTAATTTACATTATGACTTCACCATGGTCTCAACATGTAAAGTTATGGATGATTAAATTCATTGGCTGTTTTGGTGGCTGTTCTCTGTATTTAGAGGTCTATAGAAGAATTTTGTACTGCATCAATTCAATTCAATCCAACTTGCTATGCCCTCAGACTCCTACATGTACATATGGCATAAACGTGGCTTAGCAGTAAATGTGCTAGACTGCAGAACGGCAGGAATCATTCAAATCCCCTTGTGGAACTCCGAGCCCATTCGATTCCACACTATTGGTCATTTTTCCCGCATGCCATCAGACGTTGGAATTCTCTTCCAAAGGACAGCCTTTAGCTGCAGGATATTCAGTTTAGCAATGATGTTGGTGTCCACCCCAAATGCGGTGGTAATTAACTGCTGAATTCTAAT
>JAQGAF010006421.1:0-10205 GCA_034687865.1 Kryphioiulus occultus | reverse complement strand
TGCATTGTAAAATGCATTTTAAAATACATTACTAAAATACATTGCTGTATGTATTTAGAAATGTATTTGCTGTGAATGTCTTGCAGCAAAATACATTTCCCAATTTGCAATTCATTTTAAAATGCATTTCCTTTTCATGTGGGACAGGTCGAGACAGAACAACGGGAGTTTTTTTTCTATATTGCCGAGTTTAAACGACGTTGCCGATTGTTTTATAGGTTATGGCCAGTGGGCAATTCAATGTTCAAGTGACCTTTGACCTTGGAATTCACTTTAAGGGTCATTCTATTTATAAATTCTAAACCGTTGCTCAAATGTCCCAAGTCACGCTTAGAAAGTTGTAGGGTCTGTATGAACCTGGAAGGTGTTTCTCTAAATTCTGTTTCATCCATAAAATATTTACGTATAACTATCACGAATGGTATGCTATGGAATAACCATATCAAGAAAATAACTGGCTCGGCCAACCAACGTCTTAGATGGTCAACAAGAAGGACCCATTCAAAGTACAAAGATATCTCAATATTCTTTCCAACTGTTGCAGTTCCTGGTAGCTAGCTAAATAAGAAATGTGCTTGGTCATGAGGTTTTCACGAAAAAGGGCATGTAAGCCTCCAGAATAAAACCTGGAAGGTGTTCCTCTAAATTCTGTTTAATCCGTAAAAATATTTAGCAATATCTATCACGAGCGATATGCTATGGAATAACCATATCAAGAAACTAACTGGCTCAGGCAACCACCGTCCTGGATTTGTACAGAGAATTTTCAAACCACGATGCCATGTGGTGGTGGGTGAATATACATGTACCTAAGTCCCCACGGTACCATAACAACATCTAATTAATATGCACTAATTAAATTTTGATCAGTACAGTCGTAGCGTATTGCCTGAGGATGGGATCGTGGGTGTGGAGGGTTAACTTAGAGGTTAAATGGTACATATAGAGACTGGTCATTAATGATAGATTACCCCAGCTGCACTGCTGGTGGAATAACATACTGAACATGTAGGCTACTTGAAGAAGACAAATGCACTAAGGGAGTTTCCAATATAGCCAGTTTCTATTGGGACACCTTAAATTGGCCGTTACTGGGTTTCCATTGTAGGGAGTTAATATGAGAAGGGATATTGCTCTTCATGTTGTGCCTTTGCATGTTATATATTTTAGCTACTCTAAAAATGGACCACAGCTGGGACTCCTTTGTGGTTGTAAATGTAAATTTGAAGTCTTGTAAAGGAGGTGAGGAGATTGTGAGCGTATGATTCTGGTAGCTTTTTGTCAAGAGGTGGGGGCACGATATACTGTTTGATTTTCACTGTATGCATGGTTATGTCATGTTTAAAGCACATCAATGTAAGGCAGCTACAATGTAGGCCTGTATGGGAGTTTAACTTGTCATGTGCTGAAAATCTGTTTCATATTTTTTTTAAATCTCAGGTAAAATGCCATGGAAATTACCAAAAAGTTGCTAGGGAATGCCAGGAAGTTAAAGTCTCTTGCGAGTCAAAGTGTAATTCTTTTCAAAATGCAATACATGTACATAAGATATAAGAATAGCATTAACCAATTATCATACGTTAGCCACAGGGAATAAGTTTCCAGCAGTTGTTTTAAATGGACTTTTTCTAAATTTGAATGCAAGCTTGTTTTATAGTTATTAAAGCGGTCTACAACTAAATTGAGCTTTAATAGGTGTTATACATTTTTCTGAATATTTGAAAGGTATGCTGTAAAGCTTTACTTGATTGACGTCGAGTACGATACATATATTGCATGGATAAAGTTTAAATTTGATATAATAATTGTACCTTTTACAGTGGCAAAATGTGCATGTATTGGAATATTGGATGTGAATGCTCCTGATATCCTGCATATGTAGTAAATTGAAGAATTTTTTTCTGAAGAATATAAAATGGTTTTAAATTCGTCCTTGCTATAGAACCTCATGTTTCAATGCAGTAAGTCAAATGAGGGTACACAAATGCATAATATAATTGCTGAAGTGTCAGGAGAGTCAAATACCTTCGTATATTAGAAAAAATTCCAGTACAGTCGACTTGAGAATTTGAGTGGGTATAAACCCTGAAAGGTTTAAAGTAGATAAGCTTTTTTTTGTTAATGAACCACCAGGGTGCCCACAGAACCTGAGAATTCTGAGAAAGTCAGGGGATTTGTAACAGACTGGAAAACCTGGGAAAGGCAGGCCATTTCCTAACTTTTAATTATAATTTAAATCAAGGAGTTATTTCATGGACATGTACTTTGGTTTTTAAATGAAGTGGTTCTTTGCACAATGGAAGAAAACCACAAAATGGCAGATTGGTCACTTCTAAGCTTATTTAGCTTTATATGACTGTCGAAATTTGCAATATGAAAATAAATTCCAATTACTTCAAATTAAAAATCCAAATTATAAGTGCATTAATACTTTGTTGTTGTGTAAATTCCATGATATGGTACTATGCAAATTCACTAACTATTGTCATAGTCAATGGCCATTTTGTGTAAAAATAGTAATGAATAGCGGTTTTTTGATGATATTATTATGGATTGTAGTATAACTATTACTACACATAGTAATATCAATATTATTACCTATACATGCAAGTAGTGTCATCTGTGTTAAACCATACAAGATACATGCTGACATTTAATATCAGTACTAGTAGTATAGTGATGGATACTTATGTCACTACAGTCCATACTGTACTAATTAATACCACTAATACTAATCCTGTATTCTGCTGTTGCAACTGAAAAGGTGGATAGTGATTTTAAATGTTTGCAGTCAAATTTAATTGCATTGTTTTGTAAGTTATAAATCTCACTATAGATAGTTGTAATTTAACTCTACAATATGTGCAATAATTTCACGAACTTTGTGCAAATGTACTGGTCACACTAATTCTCGCCAGTATAACTCATACTGATATCACTATGAATTTTATACTGATCCATACTAATCTTTCCACCAGAGTGGACAGGTGCTTTTTCCTTTACATTGGTCGATGGAAAAAGTAAAGGTAAAGTAAAGTAAAGTAAAATTTTATTCTGGAAAACCTGAGAAAGTCAGGGGATTTTATGTTACTAAAACTGGGAACCCTGATATGTTGATGAATGTGAAGTTGGGCTTTAATCAAGATTTCCCAACAATAGGTACATGTATCTAATTTAGCACCTCCTGTTTTTCACTCCGGTCTTGACCTTTGAACCCTGCACTTCGCACGTCATGTCTCTGTGACTTCTTTCTGAATCGTGATTATTCCTGACTCGGTGTTATTAAAGCGTTTGAAATCCATTAGCTCCCATTAAGACGTATTAAGTGGGGTCACATTTGCATATTCTGGCAGTTGATGTTGCAACTCACGTGATAAATCAATCGAATTTCGCTGTCGAATCGTTTCTGGCGAGATGAGACGATGTCATGACACCCATCGCTCACAGCATTCATTAATGCGATTGGCAACGCATCCTATTCATCATTTATTAATATCAATCCATTATTTTCAACGCGTTTCTTCCATACCTGCCAGAAACGCAACAAAAGAACGAAACTGAGTTTCGAAAGCCTAGTGCCCCACTTGGTGCAGGGACGCGAAAAACAATATTGGTTCAGAATGGATAAGTTGCTGTTGTTGAATTTGAAATCGTTTTCAAGGTGATCTGCGTGTCAACAAATCGGTAGTGCCAATTGCTAAAAATCCACGCTGCAGCCATTCGCGAATGTTTGCACTGGACCAGCGAAAAACCCCTTTGAATAACAAAAAGAAGTAGTGCGCGGTTTTTAATGTTAATGCGAGTAACGATTCGGCGTCAATTGCCACGTGAAAACACGCGTTTGTTCCTGTTGACAATCGTGTTTGTATTCATCAGGATGATGATGATGACGGGATTCCATTCCAAGTTGATCGTTTCGCAATAGGGAAGTTAAAAAAAATTGAAGTTCAAAAATGCAGTTTATTTTGAGGGTGTACCGAAATATGCTGCCAACCCTGGTGGAAAGATTAGTATGTGATCACTATTGATATCACTACTCTATAGTGATGAATAGTGGTTATTTGGACTACTGATGTCAGTTTGTGAAAATCAGTATGGATACTGACATCACTATGATGATGATATTTCTATGGATAGTAGGATAACTATTACTATGGATAGTAGCATAACTATTACTATCACTAGTAGTATCACTATTATTACACATAGTAATATCAATATTATGCCCTGATAACTTAATTTCCAATCCGATTTGAAAAGGATTAACCTACATGTATATACATATACAGTATGTATAATGCATAAGCATTTTGTGAAAAATTGATCCCATGAATTGGAGAAGGACAAATAAAATTATTTGCACAAATACCCATAAGAGAGTTGAACATCGTGGAAATTAAGGGACATCTCACTAACCTTATGATCGTTGATTGTAGAATTGTATATACTTGCGTCTCGATTAAATTAGATACAAACTTTATTAAAAAACAAAGATGCACTACGTTTCGGAGAGTTAACTCATTGAGGTGCGACTATAAAATGAAATACAAATGATTTTGGGAACGGACATTTTTCATAAAAGCAAGGGCTAACCATGCCCTAAATCGTCGAGGCTTAGGACCCAGACAATAAATTTCTTAGCTAAATAAAAGAGAAACGTGGAATAATCAATGAACAGCATAAAACTTTGTAATAATTACCATTATAACATCTTTAAAACAGCTACATGTTTTTGAAAAATCAGCAAAAACCAAGTGAAGAGCCATAAGAACCAAGTGCACGTTGTGGTGACCCATTATCTTCAAGGGGTGTGATGATAGGGGGCGCACTACGTTAAATCAGCTACATACGTGTTCTGGCATTATATCGGTGTCAACTTATATCAGTATGTCAGCTTATATCGGTATCAACACGCAGTGCCAAAAATTTAAAATTTAAAATCCAAATGTAGCTGATTTAACGTAGTGCGCCCCCTATCATCACACTCTTTGTAGCTAATGGGTCACCACAACGTGCACTTGGTTCTTGCTGATTTTTCAAAAACATGTAGCTGTTTTAAAAATGTTATAATGGTAATTATTACAAAGTTTTATGCTGTTCATTGATTATTCCACGTTTCTCTTGTATTTAGCTAAGAAATTTATTGTCTGGGTTCTAAGCCTCGACGATTTAGGGCATTGTTAGCCCTTGCTTTTATGAAAAATGTCCGTTCCCAAAATCATTTGTATTTCATTTTATAGTCGCACCTGAAGGAGTTAACTCTCCGAGACGTAGTGCATCTTTGTTTTTTAATAAAGTATATATACAATTTTGACCATTAAGTTCAAATATTTCAAAGAAGTCCTCAAAATTCAGTGTTTGAGATCCAGTGGTTTCAACCACTTATTCATATTTCTTCTTACAAAATTGTGGTCTAATTCCATCATTTCGTGATCAGATCTATAATTTCAGAAATTTTCCAAGAAATTTCCAGGGAAGTTCAATTGAAAATTTGGCTAGTCATTTTGACAAAAAATTCACAAAATATTGTAAATTGTATTGTTGCAGATAACTTTAATTTTAATTATATATGACATTTGTTTCAAAGTCAAGGAAATTTAGTTTCAAATTTTGGTTTGAACTATAAGGTTGGGTATGGATTTAAAATAAACTTCTTAACCGCAGTGGGTTTTTATTTAGTAATGATGGGATGGGAGAAACGAAGAGACAGTTTGTTAATTTTGTGAGACGATAACTTTGTGACATTTTGAAAACCATCTACAGCATTAAGCCTTGTCGTATACCCTTGAACATTTCTTCAAAATTTTCTCTTTTCTAGCATGGAAACATGTTTCAGAAAACGTTTGAGACTTTTTTCCTCTAATATGTTATGAAAAATGTTGCGTTTCTTGAAATGTGGACAAATTTTGAGGAAATCTGTTTCCAGAAACCATGTTCCTAGGAAACGTTTGTTATAGGTGTGGCAAGAAGTATGATGTCGTCTATGAAATTGATTTGTTATGTTATCTTAGTTCTGTTTTCACTATTGCAAATTATGTTTTGAAATGCTGAGTAAGATGCGTTAAGTACCTGAATAACCATATTTAACTCTTATATTATCATTTTCACCTTTTTGTAATAACTGATTGTAGCATACAAGTAACAGCAATAGAATTGTTTAAATTACCAAGAAACTATAATAGTTAACATAAAAGAAATCTGCAAGGGTTTTGAAAACTATATTCATGTTCAATTATGGAAATCTTTGAATTCCATAAAGATTTCACCGAATGCTTATCGACGTAACTGTGGGTACAGTGTATTGGTATCATCACCATTTATAGTTCTCAGTAATTGTACATGTAGTACATTCAACATATAGGGTGCCCAATAAGTATAAGAATGTACGATTACTGGATCGATCTAGGGTTTGATGAACTTCGTTGGGTTCTGTAAGGGTAAAGTATGCCCAAGAAACGGGTTTTTCAGTTTGGACGCCTAAAATGTGTAGCAAATTACCAGGCTGCTTTAACGAGAAAACTTGGCCGATTTTTCTTTTATAAACAAGTTGTTGCAGGGTGATTAATGGACTCTTTTCTCTATCATTCTATGAGCGATGAAACCTTTTCTAGGAGCTTTTTACCTAACTCCAGACACGAAACTCGGTACTGAAACGATTTTTTTCTCCTCTAATAAGTTTTTTTTTTCACAAAAAAAGGATTCGTTCTGATGCACTCACAAGATGAGAATCTGAAATACGTTTAATCCAAGTTTTAAGGAATTTACATATATAAAAACCTGAATATATACTATTACAGCGTTGAGGAAATGGTCCTTTCTACCGTTTTATTGTTGTTATATTGCTGGTGCAGCCGAGTTTATCGATTATCTATTAGCAATTGTCTGTCTTATATTCTGCGCTGAATTTTGGGATGCTTGCCATCACTTAATCAAATTAAAAAATTGGTTTTTTTTCTCTGGTTTGAGGTGGTTTTTTTGCTCATCCTCAAGTTTGCATACACGAAGGGGTGTTTGATGTATTTGCAAATTTAGTTGTCAATAGCTAGAAATACAACAACTGGAAACTAAGTTGATAAGCTTATGTGCATGTAAAACCTAGCATGTGGTCTTGTTCTGAGCCAATATTGAGAATGATGAAAAGATTAACGTTGAAGTTGACTTTTGTTTTATTTTGAGGTAAATTGTTTTTTTTACTTTTCTTCCTACCATGCACGTGATTTCTGCTATAACGAATTTTTTTGTGCTATCAGATAAACCGATTGAAGAATTTTTTTTTACTTTCAAATACTTTTATTTGGATAACTTCTTGAACACGGTTGGCATTTATGGCTGAAACCGTTATTAAAAACCTAAACGTGCTTATTGTTTTTAACTACAATTTTAAGTTTGGGCATTCTGTATTTATTGTACGATTTTCCGAAACAATCAACAAAATCTCCTCAAAATTTAACTTCTTTAATTATGGCTTAAACAATTTCACTATACATCTTGGAAATTAATTTGTATCAATAGCATATACAGTTCATATGACGTATTATAACGTTTTTCTACATGAGAAAAAGCATATTTTTTCTGTCAGGAAATTTTGCTGAATCGTCCAAAACTTTAAGATACATACTGTATATTTCAAGTTAACGTGTACCAGGATTTTTTAGAAAGGAAAATATGCATTTTTTGTTTGGTTTATTATGAAGATAGCTCTCATAATGTAAAGATAGACGATTTAAAACATAGATGCCTTCAGCTGGTTTTAGCTTGTCAAATTTTAATACATATTCAAAGAAAAGCAATATTGTAAATGGCACTGAAACGCTCTGTAGATTAGAAAATGCCTTGTTGATAAATGGTATAGTACTGAAATAATAATAGTACCTACAATTTAACTTTTTAATTAGGGGTTTAACAATTTATGCACTATACATCTTGGGACTTAATTTGATCAATGGCATGTACAGTTCATATGACGTATTTTATTTTTCTACATGTGAAAAATCATATTTTTTCCATGTCAGGAAATTTTGCTGTATCGTCTAAAACTTTAAGATACATTCTGTATATTTCAAGTTGAAGTGTACCTGGATTTTTTTATAAAAGAAAATAAGCATTTTTTTATTCATTTTTATTCATTTTTATTCATTTTTATTCATTATGCACTCATAATGTAAAGATAGACGATTTAATACATATAGATGCCTTCAGCAAGATTCAGCTTGTCCAATTTTAATAAATGTTCCTGGATTTTTTCTAAAGGAAAATAAGTATTTTTTTGTTGGCTTAATTATGAAGATTGAACTCATAATGTAAAGATAGGAAATGATTTAATACATATAGATGCCTTCAGCTAGTTTCAGCTTGTCAAATTTTAATACATGTTCAAAGAAAAGCAATATTGTAAATGGCACTCAGACGCTCTGTAGATTAGAAAATGCATTTTTGATACAAAGCATAGTTGTACTGAATTTTTTTTTCTATAATTATTCAAAAAGCATATCCTAAACATGACATATGCTGTCATCTACAAATACTCGTTATATGGGGTCACATCTGACTATCAGATCATGTATCTCGGCGTAGCAAACGTTTGCTTTTGATCTTTCAAAACATTTCCAAGAAGCAAACCTAAGCTGATTTCTGATAAGCAAACAACATGTACAGAAATGGTTAATGGCTTTTATCCCTGTTAATGCATTGTTAAGCGTTTCTAGGCGAAGTATAATGCGTTTCTGAGCGTACAGTACCTTTCCTAATGCAGGTCAGGGCACCAACCATAAAGTACGATCGTACAGGGTGCGTCAAAAGCTCGATTAGCCCAATTATGGTTGGTTTTTATTTCATACCTTCCCAATATCGACAGGAAGTAATTGCGGCCGACATGAAAAACACTTTCACGCTGCATGATTTTCAGATTTTTTTTTGTTCCCACAACTTTGATGCATTCCTTTGGTGGAGTTTGAAGTCTGTATGGGAAATGCATTAAGTTGATTAATAGCGGAATCTTTAATGAATTATGTGTTCGCATTATGCTGCTTGAGTGATACGTTGTTTGCATTGGCCGCCAGGTGGGGGGTTAAATTGCACTCGAGGTATTGGCGCGTTATTGACTCGTGCTTATCGATTCGTGCTCGCAAATCATTTGTCAAAATTTTACTTTTTATTCGGAATTGTAGTCGTCAAAAGCTGCTGACATTAGCATGTCGTGAGCACGCCTAGTTGCCACGTAGAAACTATTTAAAGCACGCTAGCTGGATTTGTCAATTTCCGAGAATCTCTGACAACTACGAATCTTTTTGATGTTTAAGGAATCGTAACGTGTGATGTGGAATCCTTTTTTGATAATTTCCAAATGACTTTCGTTAAGAAGATAATCAGGATGTCATCCGGTCATGGAAGTCATGGAAAAGTAATGAACTGAAATTCAGGTCATGGAAGTCATGGCAAAGTCATGAAATTTACATAATAGTCATGGAATGTTTGCCTTTTCATTCATTCGAAAAATAAAAATCTGGGTTTAAATTCTTCACTTGTCACCTATTTCCACGTAAACATGTCGAAACACGTGATTTACGTGTTTAAATTAAGTGTAAATGTAGCAATTTCGACATATTGATTTGCTTTCCCTGGTGGAAAGATTAGTTTGGATCAGTATAAAATTTATAGTGATATCAGTACATATTTATTGATATCTGGTGATATTAGTATAAAACTTACTGATATCAGTACGAGTTATATTGACTAGAATTAGTGTGACCAGTACATTTGCACAAAGATAGTGAAATTATTGCACGTGTATAGTTCAATTGCAACTTTTGATAGTGAGATTTATAACTTACAAAAAAATGCAATTAAATTTGACTGCAAACATTTAAAATCACAATCCACCTTTTCAGTTGCAACAGCTGATATCACTATTCTTGTTACTGACACTACTGGAAACTAGTGTTACTTTAGTGATACCAGTATATATCACTACTTAACACTATGGATTAGTATATAGTATTATGGGATTAGTGCAGTACGGACTGTAGTTAGTAAGTATCCATCACTATACTATCAGTACTGATATTAAATGTCAACATGTATCTTGTGTGGTTTAATAAGGAAATCTGAATTCTCTGTTGGTATTTGTGCAAATAATTTGATTTGTCCTTCTCTAATACATGGGATCAATTTTTCACAAATGTATATTACACTACTTGCATGTACAG
>JAQGAF010006420.1:0-10206 GCA_034687865.1 Kryphioiulus occultus | reverse complement strand
AACAAACAAAATTTCAAATTTGCACGTGCACGAATTCGAATTTTCGCCAGAGTCGTGTTCTACTCCTCTTTCGAGTTCCATTTAACACGAATTTGGTAAAAATACAGCAAGTACTCGGCCTTACAGCTGAAGATGGCGTCGAGCGCAATTATGCTTGCTGTATTTTTTCCCCAATTAGCGTTAAATGGAACTCGAAAGAGGAGTAGAACACGATTCGAATTCTTGTGTGTGCTAATTTGGAATTTTGTTTGTTTACGTGATCTAAATGGAGCGAAGTAAGCTAGTTGAAAGCCGTTGAAAGATCAAAAGTTGAAGGGTGGCCAACTTTGTTCGATTAAACCAATCATTGACCAACTCGGATTCAATTCTGTTGAAAAGCGTGTTCTCGCATTTCAATCAGCTTTTAACAGAAAGATGATCGACAAAAAGTGACTCGTGAAAACGCAGCTTTAGTCGGACATCTGAAGGTGGCTAACCTGAAGGCTCTTGGAAGACTGTGGAAGACCACTGACTTTGGCGGCAGCGACTGCGCTCTGTTGCGCTAGCAGCGCCGCCTGCTGGCTAGCCAACAGCTGCTTCTCCTTGGGTTTCAGGCAGTAGTACATCTGATGCGCTTGCAGGTTTCCGGGCGAGGAGTAGGGGATGCCGCACGAGGCGCACACGTAGCGGTTGTGGTGCTTGGCCACGGCTCCGTTGGGCGGCGAGGATGGCCCGGCGGGAGAGAGGCTGCCCACGCTCCAGGTTGCGCTGGTGTGGTGCGGAGGACTGGAAGGTGGTTTGAGTTCGTCCTTGAGGGGGGATCCCGCCATCGGAAACTGGCCGTCTATCACATCAGCCACTTCTATCTTGACTCCACGCAGAGACTTCTTGTCTTCAGGCGCTGTCTCTGCATCGGCATCGGTTCCCTGGCTTATCCTTCGGCGTCTTGCGGGTGGCGAGCCCGGCTCCTCTGCGGCATCATCCGCAGAGTCCATCCGCCTTGCGCCGGCCACGCAGTAGTGCCGCCGATGCACGAGGTAGTTCTCCTTCTTGTAGAAGACGACGCCGCAATCGACGCACTTGTTGGTGCCCTGCTTGGTGACGACCGCAGGGTGATGCCGCGGGCCAGCCAGGGCGGGGTGCGCGTAGAACTGGACACCGTGCGGCGTCTCCACCGGCGACACGAAGATGGAGCCTCCGGAGGGCGCCGTGACGAAGGTGGGAGACGGCGTTGCCGAGGAAGACGTGGATGCCGTGGAGACGGTTGGCGCTCCTGGGGAGTCGGATGCACCGCTGCAGGAGGAGGCCGGGCTTCTGACGCCGGCGTAGCGCTTGGCCGGACCGCATTCCGCAGCTGCCGGACGCTTCAGCGAAAGGTCAAGCGGCTGCTCCGCTTTGGAGTCCGAGAGCCCGTTGACCGGCGGCGTTGCTGAGCGGGGGTCGGAGGAGGGCTTGTGGGCATGAGCGGCACCCGGCGACACCGAAGCTGGCATCAGCGAGTGGACTGTCCTCGGCGAGGAATTGGACACGGTGACCGAAGCCGTGGTCGGTGGGGGCGATGCCAGGATGGTGAAGGCGGGGAAGAGGCCAGCTGCAGCCGCTGCCGAGAGGTTGCCGTTGGGCACCAGGAGCCCAGCTGCTCCAGGCAGCATGCCCATGTTGGAGCCGGAGATGTAGGAGCACGGCACAAGGATCACCGGGTTGGAGGGGAACGTCAGCAGCGGTGGGCTCAGCACCACGCTGCCGCCGTCCTTCGAGAAGGAAACTGAGGTGACGCCTCCGGCGGCCTGCGATGGTCCACTGCCGGGATACCCTGCAAATCGATAAACATGCCGTGTGTTAGTTTGTTAACTCGGCAAGGATCTACTGTGTACCCGAAATAATTGAGTGACGTTGGAAAAGCTGGGATGTGAAAAAACATGGTTGGGTTAAGATCGCTAATAACTTAAAAAGTAAACTTTATTTAGGTTTACTACTTTTTGTGCCTTAAACCCAAACTTATGTAGGTTTTGTGTGCCCAACATGAAACTAGAACACATTTTTTTCAGAACGTTAGCTGTACTTATAGCTGGTACGTCGTGTGTCATTCATGAGCATTATACATTAATCCACACTCGATCGGTGGATTCTCGCATTTCAACTTTTCTCGTTCGAGTCAGACTGTGGAAAACGAGAACGCAGTTCATACCCGGTCAAGTGTGGCTTAATGTATTATGCTTACCAATGGCATACGACGTATCAGCTATACGTGCAGCTCACGTTCTGAATAAAGTGTTCTTGTTTCATGTTGCACACAAAATCAACGCAAGCACAAAAAGAATTAAACCAAAACAAAGTTTCCTTTTTAAATTAATAGCGATCTTAACCCAACCATTTTTTCCCCCCACATACCAGCTTTTTCACCTACATTCCTTAATTCACCAATTAGTACAACAGAGAAACTTTATAAACAAATTCTGTCTAAGGTCAGGTGTCGGTCACGATGTGGGATCGACGTTAAACCAAATAAACCACCATAACCTGATGTTAATTTTTTTCTCAAATACTCTCTAAAGTAATATCCTCTCTAAACTGATGTCAGGTGCTGGTCCCTACGTGTAACGCATTTTAAATCCAGGAAAACCCCCATATACCTGATATTCAATAAGTGTTGCAATTTTTTCGCAAATACTGTCTAAAGTAATATCTTCTATTTGATAATGTCGGGTGCCAGCCCCAAGGATATTAATTTGGACAGGTTCTACTTTACAATTTTAAGCCAAAATCGCTTATTGGCGATATTCACCTTGTGACCCATTCGCCATTTCTGGGAGCGTGGATGCGGCGGTGGCGCTGCTGAAGCTCTTTCCAGGCGCCATGTTGTTGTGACCGGGCGACGAGGAGCGGTTGGAGGTGGCCGGGGCAGCCGAGTGTTTGGCCGCAGCACCAACAGTCCGGCTCTGATGCCGAGTGTCGCAGTAGAGTGACTTGTGCACCTGGAAGGTCTTGGCCGAGGAGAACTGGATGTCACAGTTGGAGCAGTAGCGATCGGCAGGAGGGACGATGACCATGGTGCCAGAGCCGCCCTCTTGGTGCTGGCTCAGGTGCTGCAGGAAGCCCGGCCGCTTGCTGGTCGTGTAGGCGCAGTGCGGGCAGGAGAATGTGCGGCCGCTCTTGCCGGCCTTCGGGAGCGGCGGCGGTCGCGGAATGACCGCTTCTGGCTCTCGCTCAGCACAGTCCTCCGGCTGCTCACACGACTCCGCCTTCACTCCGGTCCAGCCGCTGTTGCGCTGAGCTGAGGACAGAAATTTGAACACGGTTGAGAGCTAGCTCAAAGACACTCTTGGGCTCTTGAGCTGGAAGATCCTATCGAAGAGTGTTGTAGTGATACTACAGTGCTGTCAACGGACAGCGCTGTCTCGAGTAGTTTCCGAGATACTAACCTGAGTAAGATGGGGTCGGCGTTTCTCCCGTCGTTGTTTCGTCTTCCGGCGCTGCCGCTGCCACCTGTCGCTGCGAGCAGTAGTAAGTCTGGTGCGCCTCGAGCGTTGCGAGGCTGCTGAAGCGAATGCCGCAGTCCTTGCAGAAGTAAGCGCAAACTGGAAAAAGAAGTGAAATCCATCGTAAGCATCTACAGTTTACCACATGAATTTAATCAGCGTTCTTAAAATTCTGATAAAACTTTTTTTCGTTTCAAAATTCTGATAAAACTTTTCCCTTCAAAATACTTTAAAAAAATTAATTCAAAGAGTCAAATCTTGAAATTCTGCGAAAATCATGAAATCCAGCTCTTCGGCTATTTTGAGATGACTTTCGGGTAATCAGAAAACTTTACAATTTCTTGACTTTCGGGTAATCAGAAAACTTTACAATTTCTCGTTTGGAGTCGTTCAAGTATTATGTCATCATGCCGGGGTCAAGGGGTCAACCAAATGCAGAGCCGCATCGTGTCATAACATTTTCATTAATATTCAGACCCCCCCCCCCCCATGATGACGAAAAAGACAGAATTGATTTTTTTATCCAAATGTGAGCAATAGACGAACGATTTTAATCACGCAAAAGCACATTTTGAAAACAAAAACGCCATAGGTACAAAATTTCGCTATGGCCTTTTATAAATATGCCAGGGTTTCCTCTGAAATGCCATTTTCATCTTCCCTGCCTTTCCCCTGATATACGCCAATGTAGGGAATGCTCGGCTATATTTATTGCTTTTTTATATAAAAACTGAGATTGAACACGTTTTTAGATTAATTGTTAATTGACAATTTCATTAATAATTTCTTACACAGAATGGCTCGTCATCTCTTGGTTTTGTGTAAACCAATAGTACCTATGTCAAATGCATCATAGATTTCTTGAATTTCCCTTACTTTTTCAAAGTCCATTTTCCCTGACTTTTCCAGGTTTTCCAGGTCTTGGGGGCATACTGTGCGCTTTCGTTTATCTAAAATCCATCGATTCTGATCTAATTTTGCTACCAATTTCGTTCAATTCGAAATCTCTTTGGTCAAGGACGATGTCATTACGCAGTTTTAGTGACATAATATTTGAACGTTCCCTCTCCCAAAACGCCACATTATATCGTTTCCGAACAGTATGTATTCCTACCTGGCTTGGTCAGTCCCTTGATTGTATCTTCAGCTGGACAGACAGCTGAATGGTTCGTCACGAAGATGCTGGGAAAGCCTGTTAACAGAAAAATAAAAAAGGAGTAAAATGAGTTTGGTGTTTAGTGAGAGGTCTATTGAAAAGTGTATTTTTGAAAAGCGTTTGATTTGCCTCTTTTGGCGTCTGTGGTGTGCGACGGACTCTTGCTGGATTCCCGTTGGTCACACTTGTTGTCCTCTTCTTCGTCGTCTTGGTCGTGGTCGTCGTCGTCGGTCACTCGTCCATCGACCAAGGGCTGGGCGTCTCCGCCGACGACCACGTTGTCTTCTCCACCAGGACCGTCCGCACCACCGCCGGGGTCCCTGAGGTCAACGCGGTCAAGGTCCGTCCCATCGTCGTTCGAGTCGGCCGAGCTACGTGACGGACTGCAACTGCCTTCACACCACAAGTCTTCTCCTAAGAAAAAAATTCAAAAAGACGATGAGAGAAGAAACAAAGAGAAAATCGGTGATGAAAATTAAGACGAAATACATGTATGAACACTTGAGAAGGGATGCAATCGTAATGCAATCGTAATGCAATCGGATGCAATAATATAAGGTCTCGAGGAAAAATCGAGTGATGTGAACAATTTGGTCAATTATTCCCTCAAACAACAAATTTCAACCCACGAGATAAATATGTTTGGGGACGTTCGAGTATTACGTCATCATCTTTGGGGGAGGGGAGTTGGCCGAATCTAATTTTTGATCTGATTTTGGTAAAAATTCTGCTGAAAGTAAATTTTTAAAAATAAAAATTTGGATACATCATTTGTCGTCCAGTTTCTGCATGTGGAAAATTGTGCTCAAATTCTGAGCAAAGTCAATTTTTTTGTAAACAAAAATTTGGATCCAGTTTCGGTATGCAAGTTTTTAAGTATGGTTTGATGCGACTGAAGTCCATCATTTTTGAGAAGATGTTGGTTTAAATTCTGCGCAACATCAATATTTTTGGTAAATAAAAATTTGGATTCATCGTTTAAATTCCAAAATACTGCCTGCCGATTATTTATTATTTTTGAAAATTTGCTATTGAGTTACTGAAATTCGCCATGATTGCTTTCACTTTGGTAAAAATTCTACTCAAATTCTGCTGATTTATCCTCCAATTTCTGCACAAAATGTACTTTTGTGTGATTAAAAATCCATCATTTTTTATCAGGTTTCACAATTTCGAAAAACGTTGGTCGGTGATGTCCCCACTTATGATGACATACTAGTATTATGTCATCACATACATGTAATCGTCATTTGATGCGCTGATAATACTTGAAAGTTCCCTGTGCTATAATTTCAAAATGTTATACAGTGCAGCACATGTACATGGTGCTTATGTAATGTGCATCATCATCCTTATCAGTATTTCCGTGTAAAACTGCCGTTTCCCAGCGCCCCCTGGTGTCGTTTCCGAGCGAGAGGTAATTTCGCCACCTCGTTAATTGTCCATTAAATTGTCGTCCGTTTGTGCAACGCACTGGGCGGTAGATGGCGATAAGTGACCGCGGTCATTTTCTCACCTAACACGTCCGAATGCGCGGTCATTAAGATGGCTATCGGTCGCCAACGAATAATAAACTGCAGATCGAGATTACATGGCGGACGTTGGTTTACGCCATCAATGAAGCCACACATTTTGGCTTTGTTTTTTTCGTTCATTTTCAGTTAGCAACGAACCCATGGCGGCCATTTTGTTTTTCGTCAAAAATTTTCATTCAAAGTTAGCGCTCGTACGACGTTATCTCTCGTCAAAAACAATGATAGAGACATGGAGAGAGGGAGAAAAAAGTCGAGCAAAAACCAAAACAATGAGTAAGCCTAATTCGGAAAATGATAACGAAAGTATTTTCGATCCTATAGCGTTCGTCACTCGATTACGAACGGGGTAAATGACCGACACTTTGCTATCGGGATCAACAAGCTGTGAAAATTTCGATTTCGACAACTTCAAATAGCTACAACATCCAGACCATAATTAATACCGTTTCCTATTTTAGTATAAACGTATCGTCCGTTTTAATTAGCTTGACTCATAACGCGCTAGTGACGCTATTTAAGAATTCGTGTTTGGAATGCTACAAGCAAGTAACGTGCAATGATTTGGTACATATTTTGATATTTTAGTTTTGGTAATTAATAATTTTTGAGATAGTTTAGTATGCAACAAATTCGTCCACATTTCCCTAAATTTATGTGCTGTATACCAACTATTTTTATATACTCATGACGAAATATGTATAACTAAGTTGTTCTTGGTGTCAAATGATATCAACTAGTTTGATGTAAAGTAATAACTTAAGATGAACACTATAACTAAACAGTTTCGATGTAAAATAATAGAATTTACAATACAACTTTCGCAAAATGTTTACAGAATTTACCAAATAACTATGAACTGCTTTGATGCGTATATCAACTATTTTGATATAAAGTGATAGCGTAAGCTGAAAAATATAACTACCATATTTCTTTGTGAATTAATAGAATTTACAGGACAATTTTTTCAATAAAAGATAATCAAATTTACGAGACGAAAAAATAACTAAAATGTTTTGATAAAAAATAACAAAATTGATAAGACGAAAAATATCTTAACTATTTCAATATAAAATAACAAAATTTTAACACGAAAAATATAACTAAACTGTTTTGATATAAAATGCTGGTAAGCGAACTTAGAAATCAAAGTATATAACTAGCTATTTCAAATCTATAACTAAACTATTTCAAAAATATAACTCAACAATTCCAATACTGTACAACGTAATAATATTTACGAGATGAAATATAAACTATTTTAAAATAAAATTTGGATAAACCCAGTTCGCATTTTTAGCATTTATCCTAAGCCATATCTCCCAAAATCAATCGAAAGCCGCGTATAAAACAGAAACGTTTCTGTTTATTCCAATTTGTGCAACATGTCAAAGTTCACCGAGTGCAAATACACGTACGATAACATCGTTCGTAATTAATCCAGAGTCGAGCACGTTTTTGTATGATTCATTGGACTTAATTACGTGCACACCGAAAACTATCTCTAGCAAATAATATTACAAATTGCCCTTTACAAAATAGTTTAAATTAATCAATATAGTATTGTAGTATTGTAAGTAAAGTCATTGTTAACGAGATTAATTATTGGGATCATTTACCCTGTTCGAGTTGCATAAAAGCTTGCCTAACAATGAGAGAAAGATGAGCTTACATTTGATGGATATCCTTTACAGATCCCTTTATCACTTATTTTTTTATGAAAAACAAAACCGAAATGTCGTTGGTCGCAATCTGAAATCTGTTGGTCACTCGCATGCACTCGTAGCTCACCCACGTACAAGCACCCTCAGCCAGTCCTCATGATTTACGAGTGTAAAGTAGAGACCGTTGCGAAACTTCTGCCGAATTTTATTCACTTTATAAACAAACAGCAAATAAAATTGTGCTGATAACGGAGCTTATAGTGCACTTCGTATAGACGAGGCGATGCTGCTGACTCTGACTTCTTATCTTCTAGTTTTTAATTTTTTTTAAATAAACGATAAGGATTTTGCATCGCTCGAGCGAAAGATAAAAAACGTTGCCCTTTTTTATTTGCTACTTAAACGAGCTTCGTTCATTCGCGCATTAGAATAACGACACGTTTTCCCCTTTTGCATACATGTACATGTATTACCGAAATCGTCACTATAAATGGAGGGGTCAATAACACTGTCAATTTCAACAAATATAGACAGTAATACTGACCGTCAAAGAAGAAATACTGATGGATCGATGTTCTTTACTGATTGCAGACGATTTTCCCAACTTTTGGGGAATTTAAGAGCCAACTTCGAAATTGTGAAGAGAAATACTGATCGTCCAAGGATATTGATCGATCTTGAATGTTTTTTTAATTTTTTTTAATTTAATACAATTACAATTAAACACTTTCAACAATTTAAACAATTACAGCACGCAGTTGACAAAGAACTGATGTGTGCTGCTCATCATCAAGTCGTTAAATAATTAGTTAACACCACGTAACATTTATAAAAGCAGGTTTAACATCAATCCATAATCACGTTAAAAAGTCATTTTGCAAGTATCTGATGTCTGTTAGTGCATTGCATAGTTATTAAAAGTTGATTAGAAATATTCACGCTGAATCAAAGCAATAGTTCAACAAATTAGTTCATAAAGCCCATACTCAATTTTTTGTCTGTATTCATCCATACCTACATAACACAGTGTAACATTGCGGAAATTAAATTTAACAATGATAATGCATTTATACAGTATGATATTAATATTCCATAAAATATACAGACCAATTTCATTATCCAAAAATTGGGATGGACGTCAATAATCATTATTCATTATTGCTGACGATTATCCCAATTTTTGGATAATCTAACAGCTAGTATCTTGGCTTTGACAGTAATATTGATCGTGCAAGTAGCAATACTGGTGGATTAATGTTGAATAATGATTATTGACGTCCATCTCAATTTTTGGATAATTTACGATCCAATATCGAGATGTTAATTGACAGTAATTCTGACCGCAGTGCCAATGATTATGGATAATTTAAGTGCCTAAATCGAGACATTAATGCTGATCGTGCAAGGATCGATACTGATGGATCGATGTGGAATATTCATTTGTGATTATTATAATCCCAATTTTAAGATAATTTAAGTGCCAATATCGAAATATTGACAGTAAGAAGTACTGAATAAGTGGCAATATTCATGGATCGAATTTTATTATACTGATTACTGACGATAATCCGAATTGTTGGACAATTTAAGTGCCAATATCGAAATACTGACAATTATATTGATCGTATCAGGACCAATACTGATTACTGACGATAATCCCGAATTTTAAAGTTTCACCAATATCTTTGTTTAACATTTCATTGTAAAGGAGGCACCATCCAGAAGGAAAATTTAGCTGATCCTAAATGATACCCTACAGGTACACGGGCATTACTGCTGTTAGTTTCAACAAATACTGAGGGTAATATGCTGATCGTTGTAATGGGCGCAACACATCCATTCTCACCGGATGTTCGGATAACTTAACTGGCGTTGCTGTCGGTATCGAAATAATGGCATTAACACTGACTGTGTAGAGTCGCCATGCATTGTTAGTGTTACTGTCAATATTTCTACGCTGACAATAAGGTATCAAAATTCGAAGAATGGCCAATGATCCCTATGGAACATCACTTGCATCCCCAGAGGAATCCACTTGTACTGTTCCCGCTACAAGATTACTACTAGTCTATTACTGCCGAAATTGACAGTATAATTGATGCACATAGACTCAAATCGTACGCCAAATGGAGGCGGCCATCTTGTTCCCTAAAGCCATAGATAAATAAATGGTCATTTATTTATCTACAGTATGTTAAAGCCAAGTTCAAGTTCTCAAGAATCAACTTTTGTCGATCAACAATTATTGATCGATTAGACAGTTAGAGAAATTTCGTACGAAATGTTGTTACCTTTTGACGTCATTTCCTGTGCCAAAAATGTTTTCGACGAAATGTTAAGAAAACTACACATTTCGTTCGAAATCTATGCCATGATTTCGTGCGAAATGTGTACTC
>JAQGAF010006419.1:0-10209 GCA_034687865.1 Kryphioiulus occultus | reverse complement strand
CGTACTGTACAGAAGAACTGTAATTTTAATGCAAAAACACTAATGTACGATAGTTGGTGTCAATCCGAAAAAATATTTGTTTGTTTGTTTGTGGAATTTTTAACGTTGGCCTATTTTCGCACCTATTGTGCCCATCACCAACGCCAGGGGCCAGACCGTCCACCAGGAAATTTAGCCGCAGGGAGGAACGCCATTTTAACGTGCGGATAACAAGGGGGATCCTCACGGGACCTCGGTTTAAAAAAATATTTGTAATTGAAATTGTCTAATTGGTGTGCGCATCCGCAAATGACAACCAAAACCGGTTTTGCAGGTTTTGATAGCCATTGCACACGCGCACACCAATTAGTCAATATCAATTACAATTATTTTTTTAGGATTGACACCCCCTAATGTACTTAGAAATTTCATTCTGTAAGATCATAAAGCATATCAAGACAATTATCCTACTTGTTGTGCTAATAAACAGCACAAATCTCGAATCAAATTCTGCGATGTATTTTTTTGAGTTGCCAATTAAAAATGAAATTTTCCCCATTTACTACGAAGCCCCCTGTTCAAAATGTCCAAAAAGTCCTAAAAGGAACTAACTCTTCTACCTCTCCAGAAACAGCTACTGTTCAGGAGTGTACAGTATAAAATTTGCAATTTAATCATCCATGACTTTACATGTTGAGACCATGATGGCCAACATACAGATGGTAAATTACTATTGTTTGTCATAGTCCAAGTGGTCAACATACAACATACAGAGGTGCAGGTGGTCAACATGTAGAAGTCACCGTCCGGTCAGTTAAAATGTGGTCAACATAGGAAGGTGGAAAACTCTGGATGCTCTAATGGAAACTCCTCATTAGGTTAACCCACCTAAAGACGACGACATAATACTTAAACGTTCCCCAAGGATTAAAACGACGAAAAATTACCTTTTCTCGAGCAGAAATCTCAAATTTCCGACCTTGTTTCCGTACGTCTTAGCGCATAAATATCTTGGCAACAGCAGAAAAAAAATCAGCTGGGCGAGGACGTCAATCGTACCACGTATAAATCGTGTTTGACGAGTGACAAACTCGAGGGTTTCAATTTCCCCTGATGCGCCAGTGTGAATCAGGACGTTGGTGCACTGCCAAGGCAACCTACACTGTACGTGTACATGTACAGTATCTGTTACTAATTCGATAAGGTCGAACAACAGCTGATTAGGTGGGACGAAAGAGCAATCGGGATAAGCATCGAAAATTCCAGAGATTCGCAAATAATTGCCATTGTTTGTCGTTGATCAGCATGCTCGACCTCGGTCTGGGACAGCTCAAAAGCGTGTAGGAAAAGGGTGGAGCAAAGCAGGAAGGAAGGAAGGAAGGAAGGGGGCCGAAATTCCACAAATATTTATTCGACCCTAGCCTGAATGGATTTTACAACTAGCAGCTGTTCCTAGCGGCAACTGCCAATGAACTTGCTAAATATAGGTCTCGGCTAACAAATATTTACGCGGACGAATAACGGGTGGCCCCAACTCCGATTAGCCTAACCCGAGATTAAACCAACTCGGGTGGCAAAGGATAGAAACCGGATCTTCTCGACTGAGAATTTCGAGTTCGGATCGATTTTACGGCTTGAAATAGCTTACCTCGTGATCTATTAACGCTGTATAGATGGATAAATAAACCAACTCATTATCTTGCTGAAACAATTTCACTTTTAGCTCTAAACCAGCAAGCACTAATGAATACAACATGGCGCCGAAAGAAAACAGAATTGCACAGTGTGACCAGACACAATCGTAATGGATCCGGTTTAAGCTATGGTGGCCCTAACGTCAGGTGAGACATCAGTGGTCCAAGCGTCATGGTAAACACCTAGTGGGCGACTAACGTCATATAAGACACCAATGGCCAGTCCTTAACATCAAGTGTGATACCTAATGGGCCATCTAACATCACATCAGACACATAGTGGACCTAACATCACGTGAGGCACGGCTCAGGCACATTATAATGGCCCTAATGTCATATGAGACGCCTAATGGTCCTACTAACGAAATATAAGTCATGTAGTGGTCCTAACGTCACACGGGACACCTTGTGGTCCAATGATCATCATATCTGACACAGTGGCCCTAAGGTCACATTGCCAGTAATTGCTCTAATATGTAGTGATGTACATGTACTGTATGCTTGTGTGACGTTGTGTCAGTACAGAACTAGTAGTGATTTTTCTTAACCATACTGATATGCAGTGATATAGGCCCTATGTTTGTATCATTATTGTAGTATTAGTGATGCATGTAAGTGTCACTAAAGTGTCAATAGTAACAAACTGAGTCAGTAATAATAGTGATGTCAGCTTTGGCAACTACATGTATAGAGTTCAGTAGTGATTTTGGGTGTTCAAACTTAAATTTAATTGCATTTATAGGTCAATTATGAATATCACAAGAGTCATGCTTTCACGTACATACGGGTAAGTAAATATGTACAATAATGTCATTCAAAATTTGTAAAAATGTACTACTAATACCACTGATATCAGTAAAGTTTCTACGAATATCATCTACACCCCCCCTACCACATGGTATTTAATTACTGATAGTAGGGTACTGAGTTGAATTGAATTGAATCTTGGGGGAGAGGGGCTTTTGGTCAATGATTATGGGCATCATTTGGATGAAGGGGTCTGAAACTCTCGAAACAGTGATGTTATACAATTGCATTTGATGAACGTCATCTGAGCAAACAAATAAAACATTAATTTACCAGTTATTCAGTAGTACATGTTTAATTTTGCTCAAAATATATTTTTCATTTGTCAATCATTTTCAATTTACGTTTTTTTGGTTGTGATTTCCTTCACACTATTAATCGCAGGATGGAACTATTTTTATCCAGGATGGAACAGAGCGGATGGATCGATTTTTTTATTACATTGTCTAGGATGGTAAGGATTTTTTATAACACTGTTCAGGATTGAACCATTTTTTTCAATATGCTGTCCAGGGTGGAACGATTTATGTATTGCGATGTCCGGAAAGGACAGGATCTGCCACCTAGCGGCCAACCATAAAACAAAAAATCAATTAAGGCATCGAAGGCATCGAAAAAAATAAATTGCTGAACAGTACAGTGTACTTGCTTTTGTTTTCATGAGTACAGAAAGCTAAATGTCTTAGCATAAGGGAAGGCAAACCTAAGGCAAAAATGTGAAATTCATGTACTTCAATCTAAATGGTGACTGTCAAGATAAATCGCTTCGAAAAGCGCAACAGCCTAAATAAATAACATTGGTTTAATCGTAAACCGATAAACGAAACACAAACAAAGTCACATACCAAAATGGATAACGCAGATTTCGTTCATTATAAATGCGATGGAAATTCCAAGAATGTATTCACGATGAAATCAGTTTCGTTTGCAGGTATACAGGAAACGCAAACATGTTGACTAACGCAAAATATCGCATTGATAAGGCAAAAATGTACATGTAGATCGGAATTTATCATGATCTATTTCGGAACTTGTAAAGGATAAGGCGTCACAAAAAACTACGATTCTTCGGGTAAAACCTTTTATAATGTGGTATAATTGGTATTCAATAATACCTAACATTGACACTCATACCAATTAATGTAAATGAAAGGTTGTGGCAGACGCACGTACGTTTCGACTATGAGATAAAGCAAATGACAATACCAAACTCACGTACGTTTTGAATATATGTTTTTCTGGGTGCTTTCGCGATTTTAGGGACCTAGCGTTTTATTCGCCAAAAACGCGCCACGAATAGAAAATTCCGAAAACTTACCATTATTCGTATCGTATATGTTGCGTTTTTTCCAACGAGCTAGATGTTTTTTTTCCATACGAAAGAAAAACGAATCAGTGTGACCACCTTTTCAGTAGATATGTCCCTATACATGATGGCATAGGATGGCACTAATGCATAGGGATAAAGTGAAGTTAATCCCTACCTGATCTGGCATCACAGAGTTTTCGTTTGAGAATTCGTAGCCTGCGAATAAAGCCGATTCATTCGTAGCCCGAAAGGAGTTTTCCTCGAAAACCAGAAAAAATGACGGCTATGACGTAAAGTAAACAAGTTTTCGTAGGCCAAAGCTTTCGGCGAATAAAACGCTAAGTCCCTTTTAAATCATGCGCTTTCGAATATATTTTCCTGGCACGCGTACGTTTCGAAATAGGGCTAGGCCAGAGTATCGAACGTACTTTTAATACGTTTAAAGTTGTCAATTAAAAAGTTAAGGGAATTATATTAATCTACACAATTTTAATACAAAAAACCATTCCGCGAATTGAACTCGTCTACGAAATTTCAGCACTCCAGGATTTTGCGAAGTATTTTTAAAATGATTTACAAAAACGCAGGCTGTAAAGCAGTACGGAGATCGCATTGTAAAGGAAATATACGAAAAATGAAAAAAATATGGAAGAACATAGGAAAAAGGACGAAAAATATAGGATGAATATAGGATTTTTTTTCTTAAAAAATCAGTAAATTACTGCGGCGTAGAGCGTTTTCTACTTTTTAATTGTATAATTGCTCATAGGCATGTGACAAGTAGGTATGCAATTTTTAACATGCAAATATCAGATTTTTATTCACTTATATTATTCATATGCAAATATCGGATTTTTTTTCAATTTTCACCAAATATTTCAGAAAAAATTAAACTTTTCACAAATGCTGGATTTCAGATTTCTTCAGAAGTTTTTTTTTAAATAACTAGCCACAATGCATGTTTAAGACATTTTTAGAAATATTAATAAGCAACAAAAGATCGTATATGCAATTATTTTTAAGCAAAACCAGAAATGATAGATTTAACATTAATTTAGGTGCGCCACAGGCGAAATTTTTAGAAAAACCAGATCTCAGATGATGAATTTTGCCAGTATCTGCTATATTTTTGTTTACCATAGCACTGCAGTTTGCAGTAAAACATGGGAATATAAAGGAATTTTTCTAACTATATATGACTACCTCAAAAATAAAGGAATGACTTAACAGCCTGAAAACGTCATCAGTCCAAATAGACAAGTATCGTAGTGCATGAAGGGTACCGGAAAAAAATCAGTACGATTACCCCAAAACGTGCAGTATTATGTAATGTTATTAAAAACCGCTATAAAAACGATTTGATAAAATAGAAAAAATAAACATGGCGTAAAAGTAGGGCATCAAGCAGCTATTCAGCAGCTTAATTATGAGGCAACAATGCGCCCAAAACCGCTGTTTAACAAACAAAAAAACAGCATCATCTCAGGGTTACGTACAATAACCTCCGATGGCCGCTTTTCATAACGATATACAAATTAATTCCCGTTATATAAAAAAATCTATCAAAACTTTCGACCTACGTCTCTCCTCGGACATCATCGAGGTAGTTTTTTCAATTTTTTTATTGCGAACATGGCAGTTGCGAAGTTCATTCATTTTCATTTCTGAATTTCTCCAATATCGTCCAGGTAAACTTGTACAGGGTGTATATACAGGGTGATATACAGGGTGACTGGCCAAATCTTCAATTGAATTTCCATGACATTACCAGGCACTTTTTCAAAATTTTCAGACAATTTCAAGAAGCACTTTTTACAGGTTCATATCAACATTTGCAACACAATTTCCCTGACTTTCATTAACCAATTCTGATTAATTTCCCTGACTTATCAAAAAAAATGTCACGTGTAATTAATATAAACTTTCTGCAGCTCGGCAATCAACTATATTTTTTTGTATTTTTCTGTCAGGATTACTAGCCAAATCTTCAGTTTAATTGCCCTGACTTTTCCAGGTTTTCCAGACACTTTTTGGAAAATTACAGCCAATTTCAAGAAATACTTTTTACAGATTTGATCCAAACAAATGCCATATGGCGGAAATTTTAGAAATTATCAGATCTGATAAGAAAAAAATAGTAATAATTAAGGGATTGCCGTAGGCCAAATTAAAAAAAAAACAATAAATATTGGAAATTTAGCGTATTAATAATGACGCTGCGAACACTAGATCTCAGACACTGCATTTTCGTGGACTTCTTCTTTGGAAATATTAAAAATTAATGAAAACGCCACAGGCAATATTTTTTTAACAAACATACTGCTTTTTAGGTGAAATTTATTGAATTTTCCATAAGAAATATAAGGCAATGTTAACGATAATGAAAACGCCTAGGCGAAATTTTTATTAACAAAAATAATGCATTTTAGGTGAAATTCATTGAATTTTTCATAAGAAATATTAAGCACTGTTAATGATAATGAAACCGTCGTAGGCGAAATTTTTAGAAAAGTAGATCACAATTACAAATACAGCTTTTCTAATGCTTTTCTGAAATACTCTTCAAAATAGTTGTGCCGCAACAAATTTCCAGACATTATATGAACTTCCCTGACTTTTCCAGACCAAATCAATTTCCCTGACTTTTCCATACCAAATCAATTTCCCTGGCGTTTCTAGACCAAATCAATTTCCCTGACTTTTCCAGGTTTTTCCGGTTTTCAAGTCGGCCAGAAGTTACATGTATACAACTTGTTATAAAATAAGAAGAAAAACAGTTGTTTAACATTCTGTAGTATTGATGACCCACGTAATGGAATGGGCGATATAATGTACATGTATAACACGTTGTACAACAGAGTTAAGTTATTAACGATCTTAACCCAACCATTCTTTTTTCACATACCAGCTTTTGCCACAACACTCAAGCGAAAGGGCTGTCCATAAAGTTTGGACTACTTGTTCGGACCTTGCTCCGAGTTGGCTCATTTGGCATTCGAGTGACTAATCATTCGACCTTAACTTTTGCTTCACAATATTTAATAATAGGTTCGTAATCCGCCCCTCCCCTGCCTTTGTCCCCCACTCAAAGACATAACTAAAACATTCTTCCAAAAGGAAAATTACGACAAAAGTACTTGAGGCTTTTGTTGCGATTGTCGCTTATTGGCCGATGCCCTTATCCCCCCTAGGAAAGTAAAAAATGTCTGCGTAGATGGCGCTTTTTCACACAACCTTCAGCAAACAAATAAATAACAACAATAATAACAACAATAACTGCGTCGCCCGTGGGGAAATAACGCGGGGCAAAAGGTCGAAACAACCGGGCAGGTTAAGACGATTTCGTTAGGGGCGTGGTAACAAACGCAACGCGAGTTATATAGTTACAAACGTCGACACCAGGGCCGCGACACAATACACACCAAGGAAAAACGCGATAATTAAAAACCTGGTAGATAAACGTGTTCACTAACCAGTGACGTCACGTTGGTAATTATATACATGTGCGTGTAGGTGAACAGACTGCTTTGGCGATTTTTGGAATGGATTTAGGAAATTCATCATAAGGAGCTGATAAAAAGTTTTAGGAAAGAAGCAATGGCAACATCGCAACGCACGTTATCGTGTTCCTGGAATACGGTACATATTACCGAGTATTCCACTAGCGAGTGGGAAATACACAGCAACACGTCATCGCGGTTTCAGCCATTTTCTGGTTTATAAACCTAGATTTTCGTTTGGTGTCTTCGGTAGTATACATGTATCTTGATGAACTCAAAAATTCGGAACATAATCTTACTTGAAAAATTAGCATAACCGCTAACCATTTTTACCACCCTGTATAGAACGTTTCGTTTTCAAGAGATTAACTTGTTTCCTACATTTATAAATTCCGTCGTTTAATCATAAAAAAATTACTTTGTGAAAAATCCAAGGACGGCGAAATAGTGCACTTCGCTCGAAATATACATGGTGATAAATATATCTACGGCTGTAATAATTTTTATAGCAAAAGTATGTTCCCAATTTTTTGCATGTACCACCCGTGTCAAAGTAATCACAAAACTAATCAAACTCGTCACCGTTATACCGTGGACACACCAAAATTACTCCCGTTTATATTAACTAGTTAATTAATTAGTTATATTAATTACAGTAACTAATTATACAAACGCATAGTTAATAATTACGGCCGTAAAAATATAGCAGACAGACCGCAATCGCAGTAAAATAGTTTATGCGGAGTTTTATGAGCAGTGCATTGTGGGACAGTAAAAGTAATACAGGGTGTTCAAATATTCCATTGGTGATTGCAACGTCTGGCGTCTGCTAAACGTATTGGAATCGTAACCAGTGGTACCCCAGCAAATTAAGTTGCATAGGGATTTCCCTATCCTAATGAAATTGTAGTGGAATAATTGGCTGGCCACGCTGACGACGTCAAAATCAACTAGTTAATTTCAATAACCGTGTTCATGGAACTCGGGGACTGGGGAAATCACCGAGTTATTATCTAGTTAATAATAAACGGTATGAAACACACAGCCTAAAATTCAGGGTTCATACCAAAATTTGCAACTCAATTTCCCTGACTTTTCCTGACCAAATCTGATCAATTTCCCTGACTTATCAAACAAAAAATATCACATGTAGTAAAATTCACTTTATTTTCCATACTTTGCCTATTCAAATACATGTATCTAATATTTTTAAATTTTTTCGCACGGATATCCATGTATCTGATTTGTTTGACAATTCCACATGTAAGACCATTTTGTTTTAAAAAAATAGACCAGAAAAACAGATTTAATATAAGCAGGCGATATATTTATATTTAGAATGATGCATTTTAGCCAGTACCTGCTATTTTTTCTTTTCGACTGCAATTTGCAGTAAAATGTAGGAACACTTGACAAAGTGTTTCCTTGACCAACCAAAGAAATTGCCCCTCAATTTAAACATTTCTACGATGGATTTTAGTTCGTTCTTTTAAAAGGGAACGCCGTAGGCGAAATTTTTGAAAAACACTACTGGAAATAACGAATTGTAGGTATAATTTATAGGATGTTTTTCACAAAAATGAACTTAAAATTAAAAACGTCCTGTCACAAAATTGAAATTAAAAATATTTTGAAAGTTTTCCCTGACTCCCACCAGACTTTCCCTGACGTTTTGGGCAAAATGTCCATGTTTCCCTGACTTTCCCTGACGGTATGAACCCTGAAATTAACTGGTTAATTTTGGATACTTTTGGCCGGTGTGTCTGGGATATAATCACAAGTACTGATTACTGATTTTCTTCAAGATGTCAGCAAAGACAGTAATCACGAATTTCTTCATCCCCTATGATATTAAGCTTAATTCAATGCTTGGAGCGCCATCTAGCGGTGACTGGAGGCAAATTCAGACGTGACAAATTGCCAGTTTTTGGGTATGAAATGCAAAACCGGCACCTGCACCTTGTCTTAAGAGTTCAACTCACATTATATCGTTGGAATTTAGTTCTTAAAATTATAACTAATAATAATAATATGGTAAATATCGTTGGCAACGCTTCCTGGTGTGTATTCAACCGGTTAAATATATAGAATTTCCCACAGGCGAAATTGCAAATTTCGCCCAAATCTCAAAACGAAAATAATACGGGCAGTAATAAAAACGTTATAATTTTTTAGTACTAATAATCAGAGGAGTTGGCCTTCGATAGGCTTAGGGTCAATTTCAAAGCACTTTTTACCCTGGGGGTAATTTCACAAAATTTCATTACCCTCTAAAAATGAAAGGAGGAGTTTTGGATTAAATGAGATAACATTAGCGTCACATTCCTCCACATCAATAGGAGCTAGACAAACCCGGATAAGTGAAAAAAAAACAGGAAGAGTTAAGTTAGAGAAACCGTTCAAAGTTTTAATCTGCAATACAAAATAATGAAAAATAAATAAAAAATTTGAAACCAAACCAAATTAACGATAATATCGCCTGTTTTTATCAAATGGCAAACAACGTGTGACGTCAGGTGTACACAAATGAACTGATTGAAATTTCAAAAGTCCGAGCGAGTCCAGCCTGGTTCTCAGTCTGGGACTTGAACGACTCCACCAGTGGGACTTCCTGGATTTTGGTGGGACTTCAAGGAGGACTGCAAGGAGTTCAATGGAGCATCAAGGATTTCAGTGGGACTTCAATGAATTCAACGACATCATAGTGGGACTTCAAAGAGCTTAATTGACTTCCAGGACTTCAGTTGGGATTAAAGAGATTAAAGGGATTCAAGGACTTCAGCGGGACTACCCGGACTTGTGGGACTTCAAAGACTGCAGTGAGACTTCAAAGACTGCAGTGAGACTTCAAAGACTGCAGTGGGACTTCAAAGACTGCAGTGGGACTTCAAAGACTGCAGTGGGACTTCAAAGACTGCAG
>JAQGAF010006418.1:0-10211 GCA_034687865.1 Kryphioiulus occultus | reverse complement strand
CCCCTGGCGTTGGTGATGGGCCCAATAGGTGCGAAAATAGGCCAACGTTAAAAATTCCACAAACAAACAAACAAACTAGAATAATTTGATTTTTTGGACGATGTCCAACTGAGCACGACAACACAGAAGTTTAGTTCTGTACCATTATACCTCATTATATTAAGTGATACCCAGATTTAAATAATACTTTTTTTGTATGGCAAAACTACTTTCACAATTTTTATTGTGAAATTTACTTCCTTTGAAGTTAGTTGGTTCGTTTGAATTTAGTTGACCGTTATGAAGCCCTGCGTATGTTAATCTGTATAGGCGCAGATCCTTAAAGCTGCTTTCCGTTTTATCCAGCCCTCATTAACAAACATATTTTAATTAAATGTACTACTATACGGTTTCAAATGTTAATACATCCGGAAAATTGTATTAATTAGAAGTTAGGAGGTTTCTAGAAACCAGCGCACTAATTGTCCCTTCACAGCTATTGCAAATATAAACATGCTTTATTAATGCTGATGAAAACTATCAAGGGCCATAACAAATCCATCTACTATAAAACCTAGGACCAAGTATTGTGAAAACTTTCGAAAACTAATTATGTATTTCAAGTAATTTTTTTTGCAAATTCGTCCACAAATGTACTTAAACATTAAATTATTTTTTTATCGAATGATCCAGGCACTTTAATCTCGTTTTGGAAAGATAAATTGAATTCGCCTACCTCATAGCGATACATATGTTGGTTATTACCTACATGTCTAACTCTTTCTATCTATTGTTTGTGTAAGGCATACCATGTCGAGATAGAATGAAACAAAAAATGTGCATAAAAACATAATCTCGGTTATAAGCTGGAGCTGCAAATACATTTTTGGGTTGTTTTCAAATTTCACAATTGCAATATCAAGAAATAGTTCATTGTATTCACGTGGATCGTGGCATTTCATTCGTTTCACGCTTATGCTTTTGCTGCCAACGCATTTTGTGGTAAAAACAATGAATTCAGCATTTCATTCTCTGTCTTGAAAAGGTTTTCATATACCTGTATCTGATTGTGGGCATGTCAGGCCCACGCATGTGAAGCTATGCTAAATGTGCATAATTTAAATAACATTAATAATAATCATTAATTTTGGACATTTGTTTTTTCAATATCCATTCTCTTGAAGAGAAATGGTTTCTATGGATAGGTCTGGTCCAGAATGCAGGCATTGACTTAACTGAATATAGCGAAATATAATTGCATTTTAATACTTTAATGCTTTATTTAGCCTTTAAGATCACTCGCTGGCAATAAGGTAATAACGAGATGGAATTTCCGGTTTCATTATGCTCATCACGTACCGGTTAATGGTACATAACGTTGTTATTGTAACTTAACTTTTTCCTGTACTGGAAACACGAAATACATGTATCTACATGTACAGGTTGTCACCATCGCAAATACACGCTTTTGGTAACCTATTAATAATAGCAATCAAGAATTGTTATTTAGACATTTTTCTTATTATTATTATTCCGCATGGTGTTCTTTATCGTCACAGTGAACATCTCGGTCAATCTCAAAACCAGAAAGTCAACATGACCAAAGACTATAACATGAACGTAATTGTGTTCTGAAGTCATCAGGATAAGATTATGTCGCATAAGGAAAGCAAACATTCAACCGTGGAGGATTATAACCCCGCGACAATATCAACAGATTGCTAGTTAATGACCCGTCAAATCACCTGCCAGTATCGAAATAACTTCTTTCATCTAGATTTGGAGCCTTCTTATCGTATTATGCGAATGTCACACACCTGCCAATATTTAAACAATTTCTTCATCCACGTTTAGAGGCCTTTTCCTATCAGATAAATCGAATGACACTTTTTAATTAGACCTTCTCTAATTTGCATAAGACCTTTAAGGGATTACCAATCGTGTAAGGAAATTGAGCTAGATGCTGTCGTTAAGCTACAATACATTGGGCGAAGATATTATAAAAATCTGGAAAAGTAAGGAAATTGAAACGATTTGAAAAAGTCAGGGAAATTCATATATGTCTGGAAAGTTGACATGGTACAACAATTTTGATTGTTAAGAAGTCTCAGAAAAGCAATAGAAAAAGCTGCATTTGTTCTTATGAAAAAGAAATATTGTTTGATTTTATTATCTGATTTTAAAAAATTGCCCACGGCATTTCCGTCATTGTTATAAATTTGGGATATTTCAAAAGAACAAAAAACCCGCAATAGTGTAGTATTTGGGATTTAGTGGTTTCGCCAAAAAACAAAATTCTCTGTGTTCCCATAGTTATTAATGTTTGACTCTGCCTGATGTAATAGCATTAAATTCGAAAAAAAATGCTTGTTTTAAATTTACTGTAATAACTGTAAAAGTCAGAGAAATTTGAATGAAGATTCGACCAGTCACCATGTTTAGATTCATTCATGTTCAGTTTGTCGTTCAAAAGGCTACAAAACAAATATTTAACTTATAATAATTATTTTCAAGTGTTTTCTATATTGTAATTATATGTAATATGACAGTGCTTGGAATTCTTGTTGAATTTACGTACATCAATGGCCTCAGTTAGGGGTCCTTCAATATAATTTCTTTACACAGTGCTTTACTAAAATTCTGGAGTGTAGAAGAAAAACGAAAACGTTTGTAATTCTATTTGGCTATCAATTTCAATTTACGTCGGGCATTTTATGCCTGCATGCACTCTGTTTGTTGAGCGAGAAACAACATAGGTCTCAAAAAAATTTAATAATATGGGCTTTGTCACATATATATATTTTTCATGCATGATGCATTTACATGTGACCTAGTGAACTGAACTTACTGCCATACAAAAATATGAATGCATATAATTGCATTATACATTGACGCTCGGAATCGTTCGTTCTGAAAGCTTTTACTAGTTTTAAAATAACTTTACGAGTGTGCATATATAATTATGTCGTTTATAAACTATAGGGACCACTTTTTTATGCAGTAAAAAGTCGTTTTTGATTAGAATTTAGGTCTTTTTGGCTGAGTTGCAGTCGATGATCCAGCATGACACCAATTGTAATTTTATAAAAAAAAATGGCTTTATTAAAGCTGGTCATGCCATCAACACAAAGCTATACAGTTTCTTCGTTAAACAACTATTAATCAGGCTGACTGGCCGTCTGGAAAACCCTGAAAAGTCAGGGAAATGTATTTGGTCAGGACAATTATGGAAAAACTCAGGAAAATTCATCTAAGTTAACATCTAGAAATACGGTAGTTGGCTACTTAGCAAATTTTTATATGAATGAAAATTTTCAACAAAAAATTTCTTATAAAGAATTTTTAAACTTTCGGAAGGACTCCACAAAAATACTGTTTGCCATCTAGTCGCCCGCAGCATTCACTTAATAATAATATTATTTCTTTTTACAAAATTGTTGGATAAAATCCATCATTTCATGAGCTAGACTTTCTAAATTTTTCGCCAATGGAATTTGAAGTGGGACATCCATTTCCCGTTCGATCTTGGTCTATTGCCAGCTCTTTGCAGTCCAGTTCATGATTTTTAAAACTACTTAACTTGCTTTAATATATTAAAATCTGGAAAGGAACATACTCTAAAACGAATTGATGACTCCCAAGGTTTAAAATGTGTATAGTCTAACTTTTACGAAGAAAAATATCATATCTATTTGTGATATTTTAAATTGTCTGTAATTTTTCCAAAAAGTGTCTGGACCACCTGGATAAGTCAGGGTAATGTAAACGAAGTGTTTATGCGAAGTCAAGTGTGGCTTATTTTTCACTTGTCGCTACAGTATGTTTGTTATATTGGCAGGTTATAGACGGGTTATACAACAGTATATTATTTATTGACAGGATCTGCTTACATCCAGATGTGTATTACAAAACAAACCACCCTCATTCCATATTCAGCCACCTTCATCATACTTACAAATTTTATTGTAGCATATAAGAAAATTAGTCGTTGTTGGTGACGTTTCAGTATCCAGTATGAACAGTCTGGGTTTTTCCACTGCTTTAATGCATTACTAATAATTATAACTACAAATGCATACGGACGAACTAACCTTGGTATAGGACGATCGATTGGGGCAGCTAATCACGTAGATCAATGCTTATATAAATGGCATCAAAACAATGAAAATTTATTCACTGCTCTATTATTGTATTAAAAACACGAGCACCTGCTTGAAATTAGTTTCGATTCATTGCTGAAGTTGCAGCTTAATTTATTGTCCTGAGGCATTTCAGTCGCGTACTTTCTGTAAATAACTTAACAACTAAATTAAATCCGTGAATTCCCTCAACTTTCCATTTCCAATTAATCGAAATAAGGGTTGTTGACTAATTTCACGAACAAATTTCCATTTGAAATAAGGGCGTTCGTTTGGCTATGGCAACTGAGCTGAAATTCAATTCCCAGTGTAATGAGATTTTAAAACGGGGCCCTCTGAGCACAAACACAGAAAATAACGTAGTTGCATTGTCGTGGAAACACAAAGACAATTTTGTGCGAATATGTTTACGGTCAAACTGCTACAGATTGAAAATTCCACTTATTCTGAAATTCAGTTTCTTTTCAACGTGATGTCTGCAGCTTGTAAGATGAAATATTCATGTTGTTTGAATATCCAAATAAGTCTAAATCTGATCATTTCACGCTACAAAGAGTGAAAATATCATTGTTTATAATGCATGCATGTAAATGTACGTGTGCATGCTTGTAACTTGGTGAAAACATGGACATTTTGAGTTTTTGACCTCAGCACAGGCCAATGACCAATTATTATTCTTTAGGCTACTTTTATGTATCACGAGTCCTTACAGCGAAGCACAATGGTATCAGTTGAGGTTGTTCTTTGGAGCATTATGTTGATAAACCATGGAAATTGGAATGCAAATACTATGAATGGTGATATGGGTAGGTTCCATGCTTGGTATACATTTGCAAACTCGTTCATGTACATGTAGGCTGAATTTGTGGTTGTTTCTTTTGGCTGAGTTTTTCAGTGTCCTCTAAATTGTCCAAAAATGTTTTTTGACCGCATAACAATCTATACAATTAAATAAACTTCACATATTCATTTCTTAGTTAGTGCACTTTCTGTAATTAGAGAAAGCCAAGAAAGCAAGGCGCTAGTAGTTAAGACGAGAAAAGCTTTTCTTGGAAAGCAGCAATACGATTACGACCTGTCATAAAAAGCGTGGGCTGTAGCCTTCTGCCATTAGTTTTTAAATTCATGCAACCGCAAAGGCTACGAAATGCTTGGTTACGTAAAATAAAAAGTCAGATAAGAACACATGTCATTGGGATGGGACAAATTAGTTTTACGACCCTACGCTTACGTAATCGCTAACGCTACTGTGAGATTAAAATTGGGTTTAAATTGCAATTTACAGTACTTGTCATCTGGCGACAACCTGTTTTAATGTCTGACTAATGTCAACTAAAAGTGCAACCGAATTTCCGATATATCATATTGACCCTGACCGATGTTGTTGCATGCCATCAATTATGGTGTGAAATATTGTATAACAGTTGTATTCCTCCTATTGATCTTTTATATGCAATAGTTCATAACGATTTAAAATCATAAGAATAAATGGCATTGGGATGGGACAAATTGGTTTTATGACCCTACGCTTACGTGAACGCTAACGCTATATATTGTGAGATTAAAAATGGGTTTTAAATTGCAATTTGCAATCTGAGGACAACCTGTTTTAATGTCTGACTAATATCAAATAAAGGTTCAGTCGAATAGATTCCGATATATCATATTGACATTGACCGTTGCTGTTTCATGCCATCAATTAGTGCGTGATATAATGCACGTGTTTAACAACGGTGTTCATCCGGTTCGTCCTATTCATAACGACTTGAAATCATTCAAATTTTAAATTAATACCCTATAATGATACAGATTGCTTTCGAATTGCCTGTGCGTGCATTCATTCGTCCTTAATATGCAATTCTGATTGGCAGCGAGTAACGTTTAAGCTCATTTATAACATAACAGCCGTATAATTATGGAAATCTGCACTATGCCCATGGCCTCACGAATGCAGACGTATCTTATTATGATCTATATTCGTTACACGTAATCGATAGGTCGTATACTTTATGGAAATTTATGCCACATTAACGTCATTGCATTGCTAATTAGCATTCTTTAGCACACTATTTATTCATTGTGTGATTGAGAAATTATATTCAGCGTGAGGTATATGTATGGGGTTTCTACACCACATTAAACTGTGTGCACGTCTCTATTCCTGCAAATATAAGATCAATTTTATCGAGGGGAACATTGATTCGTAGTTATTCTATTTATATCTTTATTCTACTTTTGCGTATACATGTGTATTTTTAGAGGGATGTCTCCCCAGGCTTATTGTTATGTGCAATGGGTCTAATGCATAAAAGTGCCTACTTGCACATCTTATAGCTTTACTTGCACTAGTCAATACTTAGCTCTGCCTAAATGTTGTTTTTGGCCGATGGCAACTGTATGGTATCCCAAAAGAAAACAACATTTGTACACGAGTACACTCCATGATAGTCTACCAAAATATAGCTGCACATGTTTATTCAAGAGACAAGGTGGGTATAGAAGAGCACCTTGCATTGGACAAATCTTTCATGTCAAGTCCAAATACTGATGCATACTACACCATGTAAAGTATAGCCATGTAAGCTAAAGTCCATTCATGTCCAGGTTTTGGCATTGGCAAGGTTGCTGACTTGCACCTTTTCGCAAAAACAAAAGATTAAAATATGTCCCATTACAAAATAGATTGTTTTAATGATTCCGTCCAATCAGATGTAAACTGTGTTAAACGTCGTATACCCTGCCCAAGCGTAGATTCTTTCAATTCAATTCAATTCAACTCAGTACCCTGCAGTCAGCACAGATGTGCCATGTGGCAGGGGGTTGTAATCCATCAACCCAATTTAACCGACGAATGTCGCAGTAGGGTGGGCACCACCAACATCATTGTTGAAATGAACGTCTCGAACTCTTTCATAAAGAGGGCTTCTCCTAACGGCTCGTAGATTGGCAATGGTTGCCTGGCTGTCAGGGGAAGCTAAATCAAACATTACATGTGCAGTGTTGTAGGTAAGGTTAACCCCAAAAAGAAAATGGAAAAATAAAAAGGATAAATTCCAACAGCTATTATTACGAGTGTCATTCTTATTCACTAGGCAAGTAGAGTTGACATATAAATATATTCCTCGCACATTTGGAGCGGGGCATATACCGTAGTTTTTTTCATGCTGTTTGCTATGAAAGGTTTTAGTCAAATTTGTTCATCTCAAAAATGCCCAGTTGCATTTCTTGAAAGCCCAAAAATGGACGATTTTTTCCTTAAACGTGCAACTTCTTAAGAGAAGCCTAAATTTTTTTACCTCGTAGAATAATACGTTCACCAGTGAATATGCGCGAATTTGAATTTTCGAAGATACACTTTTTACCGTTGGATTTTTCCCAGTAATTTTTTTTTTCATAGATAAAGGCGGAATAAGAAAGCTGTTCGTTGCCAAACGTCTCTCTCTAAGCGGAAAAAATCAATCTATCGGTCATAATAAATTATTGGCCCTAATAATATGCGCCAAATTTTTCTTGCACGGTTGACATGGATTAGGAGCCGAATGCATAAATCCGACGTTTCCTGGAAAGTGTCACTTTCGGACCAAAGTGGAACTTTCGATTTGAAAGTGCGTTGCATGAAACTGCCCCTTTCCATGGGCGAATGTGTCACTTTGAAAAGTGAGACATTAGTTGCACTTTCTTGCCTGAAGTTTCGGTCAGTTGCATAAACATCTCGTTTTACAAAAGTGGTACTTTCAAACCCCCTTTCGGATAGGGAGCTAGCTCTTGAGGTACCTTTCGACGAAAGTGACGAGCAAAATATGCATGCCAACGTTGCCTACATCAACGTTATTTGCTGAAACGGCAACAATTTGTAGTCAAATTGCGCTTTTAGTTGATTTTATTGCAAAGATGATTGCATTTTTTACGCAGTTATGGAGTTTGGTAATTGTATTGGAAAGCCAAAAGTACTAAGTAAATTTCGTTTTAAAGCATCTAACAACTCTTTGGTCTAAAAAATTTCTACAATTTTATTTACCTACGATTTATTTATCTCTTTTAAAGCCCGCTTCGCACCTGTACAACTCATAAGTTAGTTAGGAATAATGCGGACCCTACATGGTCAGTGTTACTGTCATTATTATAATACAGACAGTAAGTTATCCGAAAGTTCGGATAATCGTCAGGAATGAGACTGAAACATCAATCCATCAGTACCGCACCCATTTATCGATCAGTATTACTGTCAGTATTTGCAGAAATTGACAGTAATAATGTTTGTGTAGGGTCCCCATTAGAAAATTCATCGAGATTAGGATAATTATGATGGAATGAGGCCACCCGCATTTGAATTGAAACGCGCATTATTTAAAAAAAAAAGACTATGCATACTAAAATCGAAAAGTGACACTTTCAAAGATCTAATAGAGAAACTTTCAAAAGTGTCAGCGAAAGAAGCTTTATGCAAAGTACTTTCAACTATCAGCTTTCCAACTGTTACTTTTGGTTCGATACTGCTACTTCTCTGAAAAGTTGCACTTTGGCGAAAGGGGCTTTCGTGCAACTGGCTCCAGGCTGACGTTGGTGCCACCACGTTCAGAATAGGTCAACTCGATGCAGTCCTGAGCCATGACAAAACAAAGCCCGCAACAAAGTTGCGCATTAGTTTGCACCTGACCATTTTCCGCGCTTTTCACCTAAGCAACTGTATAAGCAGCAAAATACAGGGGTGTCTTTACCTGCGGCGTCGAGCAGATGACGCTGATGATCCACGCGAAAGTCAGCATGATTTTGCCCCTCCTCTGCGCGTCGTTGACTTTCAGGGGATGCAGGATGGCGAAGTATCTATCCAAGCTGATGCACACGAGAACCATGGAGGAGAGGTAGAGTCCGAAGGCCCTGGCGAAGAGAAAAACCTTGCAGGCCACGTTGCCCGCTATCCACTGGATGGTCAGTCTCCAACCGATCTCCAGGGGGATCATGAAGAAGGTGACGATCAGGTCGGCGATGGCCAAGTGCATGATCATCAGGTTGATGCGCGACTTCCGGTGCCTGTTCCGGAACAGGGACACGAACACGGTCAGGTTGCCCACTGCGGCGATGACGAACAGTACGCTGTAGACGCAGGCTGTCCCCAGGTTGTCGTTGATGGCGATCTGAACAGCCTGGGGAACATCGCTGCTGTCGCTGTCGTTGGTCAACAACGAACTGGAACTGTCATTCGCATCGGATATGTTGGGGAAGAAAGCGTCTAGGTCGGGCATCGTCGTCGACATTTCGGACATGGTCACGGTATGTCTTCCAACTTTGTCCAACTGAGCTACACGATGTAGGTGCGGTGGGAGGTCATTGTCCAGCCCTTGTCGCAAAGTTTTGGCAGGGCTGCCAAGCCCATGTTCCTGTCTGTGGCGAACTGCCTCGGCGTCCTCATGGTGAGAGGACGCTGGATCGACTGCGCTCGTTTTCACCGCTCAAAAACAGATGCTTCCACTGGCTTTTGGTGGCTGGTTAAGCGCCGCGCTTTGCGCCTATCAGATGCAACTGCTAGAATGCAAAAAGTTACCAGCTCTTCAGCCTTTTGGTCGATGAACGACTGGCTGTTGGAGCTGGCGGTGCATGGTGGGAATTTCGACTGCGTATTTAGAGCCCTCGCCGTCTGTGGCCACGTGGGTGCGCGCGTCACGCGAGTGTTTGCTGGTCCACAGATGCTCTTCGCGTCTGCAAATATTGAAACGGCTTATCCGACCCTGCATGGTGGGGAGCAACGCTGGTAGCTGATTCCAAATCCACGTCCCTCGGCTTATGTTTTCGAATTTTTGAAGCTTGTCGGCGTTAATAATAGCCGTAGAATTTGATTATGGTAGCGCTGATGCGACCGGGGCCCTATTCCACAGTCGTGTACACGTGCATGTATTAATAATAGAGAGTTTGCGCTCCACGTAAAACGTGAACGTCACGCCAATCTTTTTTTTAGCATTGCTGCTGAATGGGAGCAAATCACGTGACATTATCCACGTGCGGGTTCACGATCAAAGATGGCGTTTTCGACGTGAAAATGAGCAAACTCACGTTCATGCATTTTACCAGCAATATTGAATTACTGAATAATTCGGG
>JAQGAF010006417.1:0-10211 GCA_034687865.1 Kryphioiulus occultus | reverse complement strand
TCCCATTGGAGAATTTTGATCATTTCGGTTACGCTCTCGTCGCGTTGGTATTTACCCGTGACAAATCTAGCAGCTCTGTGCTGCACCGTAGAGCTGTAATTGAAAGACCACAAATTGAAGGGTGGTCAACTTTGTTCAATTCAACCAATCATTGATCAAATCTGTTGAGAAGAGTTCTCACGTTTCAACTCGCTTTCAACAGAAAGTTGATCGACAAAAACTGACTCGTGATTGGGCCAGACTATTTTGTAAACAATCGCCGAATGACAAGAAAATGTGATCGTTATTTAATCTAAATTCTTATGAACATATATCTCACCATAATTTAACTTTACGCAGCTATTTACAGCTAAAACATCATCTACATGTACATGTAGGTTGGCTCGCTTACAATTTTTCCGTTTAATATTGACGCGTTGAAAATCAATTGATTTCAGCTGCACACCTAGTTAAACTTTATAGCGCTTCTGTCAGTTCAGCACTTTTTGGTGGTTTCTCATCTAAGATGCACTATTCATTATTCGTCAACATCAAAATCATTTTCGTCAGTTACAGTAGCTATCTGTTTGATGCACAGACTGCCTGGCAAGTGTCACATTAAGTCATTGCATGGGGCTGCCGTTGGAATATTTTCCTCAATGAATATTCGAAAATTTGGAAGAATATTCGAAATTTTCGCTATTGACAGAAGATGGGACATCATTTTAGACATTTCCTTCCAAAACTTCTAATTCCTCGTGTTTTACGAATCCTCCATGAGGGAAAATGATAACGATAATCTTTCCCTAAATCCCTCTGAAAGAGAGCTTACTTTGCGGCGAAATTGTTTGATAAATAGGCGGTTCCTTGAGTTCATTATGAAGATGTTAATCGTGGATTAATGACCCGAATATTGAATTGTTATCGACGACGCCCTCTATGGCAACGAGAACAGTTTGATGTTCATATTTCATATATTTACGTCGTCGCCAGATCTTTCTCGGAAGATGACGCAACTCGAGATAAACAGAAATGACAACGAAATAACATTCCGATTAAATGTATACGCTCGTTTAATCATCAATCGAAATATCAATTAGTTACCATTGACACGGTTAAGAATTCACACTTAAGCTGTTGATCGAAGTTGACATCAAATGTTTTTGATTTCATCATGAAACTTTACTAATAATTAAAGAAATTAGAAACATTTGGTGAAATTGGTATTAATTGGTTTTATTGTAAGTTTATGAGGAAAATATTTTAATATAAGATGGAACTGTAGGTCTATTTCAAAATGAATTTCAGAAATACTACGAGTTACAAGTTAGGAATTATGGGTCAGAAAAGTTAATGGTAACAATTGACAGTACCAATTAATAAAAACTGAGCAATAACAATGATAAATAACAATTGATATTAAATGAACAATTGCTGTCATTAAAACTATTGATTTAATTGTTAAACAATTCCAATTTACATTTCCATTTAACCAATTGATATTTTTACTTGGGTTGACCACTCTAAAGATAAACCATTTTCTTATTTGAAGGGTGCAAACCATAACATTGTACGTGCCTGAAGCGCCTAAATATGTTTTAAGCCTAATACATCGGGATAGTGAGACCCATGAAGTGATTTGGGACATACAATGACCACTAAAACGCAATTTCTTTATTAGCTGCACCTAGTCGCCAGGCAATCACTGCTAGCATACGAGCCGTTAGGAGAAGCACATGTAAGGGGTGAAACTGCTCACATACAACACTAAGTGCAACCCTAACTAACACATTGCGTTAATGATAAAAATCACTAAAGCAAACTTTGCCAGGATGGAAATGAATTAGCTCGACCCATCGGTGAGTACATTTTGAAAATCGTTTCAGAAATCAGTTTTCAAAACTTAAGACGTCAAAATAAAGGAAACTCTATACCTTTTTGATAAATGAAAACAATCAATGCGATGCTATACTACCTGAGACAAGAAAATGTGTCTAATTATTATTATTATTATTATTATTAAGATTTATTCGAAAAATGAGGGAATAGGTTGACAATGGTAACAAAGCTACACTGATAAATCACCATCACGCTAAAAAAGATTACAGCACAAAAACATGCAAATTGATAATTGATTCAATAGAACACAATCATTGTAAATCAATAAAAATGTAATACATATAACTACGAGACAATGGACGTTTTGCTGACACGTTTTGTGAAAATACCTCGTGAAATCAATAAAATCTACTTCATGTTTTAAGAGTTTATTTTCGCTAGATGATAAATTCTTGTGACAGACGGAAAATTAGGGAATTTTAGGGAATATCTTTTCTGACAATAGGGTACTGAGTTGAATTGAAAAAGTAAATACTCCGCTGATGAAATTGCATATTCGCTTAGTATGTGCTGTTTCAGTTTTCAGGACCATTTCAACGATTTACGAGCTTTTTTTCGTTTATTTTCAATTAAATTTAGCAACCACTTTCCAGATTTCACGAGGTATTTCCACGAAGAGCACACGTTGCATAAAACAAAGTTTTTGTGAGAAACTAGATAAAGCTATCATCCTCAAGGTTCAAACGTGAATGTTTGAAGGACAGCTCTATCCACACAGGCTTTCAAATTCAATAAGAAAGTATTAAAGTATGTGGGGAAAAGGGGTGGCAGTTGGGAAGGATAAAAACATCAGTCAAATTGCGAATCGTTGGAATCGTTGACAATATCGAAAATCTCGGCATAACCAAATATGCGGAAAAGAAGAAAATGGGGTGAATGGGGTGAAAGGGTCTAAAGGGGAAGAGATTGACTTCGCTTTTTGGGTAACACATGACGGGTGAATATCGATTTATTTCCGCATTGTTGGATGGGAAAATGATACGGTTAAGGGAGAATGATTTAATCTAATTGCCAAAGATAAAATGGCCGAACAATAACGACGAGAAAGAAAATGAAGAAGAAGAAGAAGAAGAAGAAGAAGACGATGGAAGACTTTTCTGGAAAGGATTTCGATAGCGATCGAGACAAAAATACTCGGATTCTGATTGGATTAGTTTGGGCTCGGTCGAAGAGGATTAAAAAGATTTATTCTCCAATGGAGCGTGACCCTGACTAAAGAAAAGTAAAGTAGAAAAACGTTGGGAATGGAAAAAAAAAAAAAAAAATGTCCCATTTTAGGAAAATAGTCCGTGATTGCTTCGGTTTTAGTCGCGTTTGTGACGACCACGGTAAAAAGCACTTTAAACTTTTACAATAAACAACCAAAGTTGGGTGACGTCTACGCATGTCCTTCCAGAAACTTATCTTCAACGGAGAAGAAAAGGATTACTGAAGGTTTACGTAAAAATGAATTTGTGAAACGAAACCCAACATGTGCACGATATACTAATTCAAAAGTCATATTGAGTGCGTAATACCAGTAGATCATGCCAAGCCTATACATGTATAAGTTAACTAATTTCTTAAACAATAAAAATAAACTTACAATATATTATGCATGGATTGAAAGCATTTTACGATACGGAATAGAGATATATGGCCACGAAGACTTCAAGAGTCTCAGAAGAAATTCAGAACAAAATTATTCAAATCCTGTTTCAAACATCTCATAAACTAAAATCATGCGAAATCTACATGAAATGGAACATTTTAAAGGTCAAACAACTGAGAGATTATATCATTATCTTTAACAATAATGACGTAATAATAAATATAGGAATATAATAGAAAAAAAAATCAACTATACTTAGAAAAAAAACATACAGATTCTCAGTTCCGTTCATTAGCAATTGATTACGGCAAATTCTTATGATCGTATTACATCCTGAAAATTTCCAATGGGATGCCTGAGTCCCTCCTCGCAAACAAATCGCCATTTAAATTTTTAAAAAAAGAGAAAAAACTTTCATCGACTATTGTACGTCTTAATTATATTTAGGCATGATATTTAGCTTATACATGTATATGGCCATCAAGTACGTGAAAATTATATTCATTATTCACTTGATAATTAATTAATGTGAATCTATTATATTATAACTGTATTCTAATACTATCATTTGTGACAATTATTGCTGAACTACTTTTTAGAACTGTAATTGAACAATAACAAATGTAATAATTATTAAAATATTAAAATATTTATTATAACTAATTTAACAATAACAAATGTGTGATAACGATTAGCACATACAAGTTTATTTTTTTTAAACAAAATTTCGTGCTAAGAGTGATTTGCTTAAACTATAATGTATTATTATTCAATAAACTATCTAAATAATTCACCGGACTAATTGGTTTGTTCCATAACGACGCACAGTGGGCCAGGAGACCCCAAAAATTGGCAGAAATTCAAAAAATAAATAACTATTTTAATAATTATAAATATCACATATGCGGGCAAATTAACTGCGATTAAATACAATATTCACCCTTACACAATTCATTCAAAAGTGGATATACAGTATGTGTTTATCAATGAAATCATTTTAGTTAATGAGCTTTGTGGTCATTTTCAATGTGGATAATATTGTCATATTCTAATTTCTTGTTATGGAGCCACTGAGTGTATTACGCGTGGATTACGTTTTTGAATGTTACTACAGTTGAAACTGTCATAATATTTTTTTTAAAAAATATCATTTAAAAACAGATGGGTAAAACGTTCCTTACGCAAATCATGTACCTGGCCTTAATGTAGGCATAAAGTTTGGTTCCGATTAATATTTAGCACTTTATTTTCTTGTGGCGATCTTCTCTATCTAGTTGTAAACAAGGATGCGTCATTATTTGCTGCCCCTTTTTGGCCCCAATTTATTTAATCTATAGTTAATTGAATGAACGTGATTTTTGAAATAGGCCAACTTTTAAAAATAAACGTGAATATTGATGTTCTATGCATTCACTTCTATCCGAATTGAGTTATACTACTGTAATCTATAGAAATTACTTTTGTTGCGCAATTCATGTTTTTGGGAAAGCACGTGTCATTAGGGAAATCATTCTACTCAAATTTGAAATTGTAAATTTAAAATTTTCAAATTTGTTTAGCGAATTTGAGAAAGCCAATATGAGTGAAGTGTTCCTTACACTTTTGGGATTAAAACTCATTCTGAACTTCGTTTCAAAAAGCAATTACGAATACTAATGTTTTGATTTTTAAAACATTTCGAAATAAATTGCCAAAATCAATATTTCAAATCCCTAACATGCAGGGATACAATTAATGTACTTTGAAGCAATTGTCCGAAATTGAAACGAAAATTGGAATATCGATGCATGAGCGTTTATACGCAATCGTGATTTTAAATACGTTTTCAAATGAAGAGTTAAAACGGCACACACGAATATTAACTTATTGATTTTTATGAATACAACTCATTTCTCCACAAAACGTACGCAATGTTAGTAGTATAGCAGAAGTCATTTCTGGATCAAAATCTCAGAATCTTAAAAATCAGAAACTCAACAACTTAAAAAACTTGAAAACCGTGAAGATGAAATTGACTTTGAAAAAGCAAAAAAAATGTTACGTGTGCAACGTAACATTTAAAGACGAAAGTGAAAAGTGAGAGACCATGATCATACAGGATGCCACAAAAAATCCGGAAAATTATTTTTGTTATTGATCAAATCGGAACACTGAAGTTTTTTTTATAATTCAGTATATGTGAGTGGGATAGCAATACATTTGCAATGTAGTTGTAATGTTTTCAAACGTTTCTGAGATTCTGAGATTTTGAGCCAAAAATGACCTGCTATACTACTAGTGTTGGAGTGATTGGCTTTTATATGAGGCCACATTCGCCACACGTTTAAACCACGTGATCCCATGATTTAAAAAAATGTACTTTAAAAGCATGGTATACGTGTACATGCGTGTATGAAAACTACGAATAAGCCGATCTCCTTTAACGCGTAAAAATGTAGATGAAACAAAACACTGTCAGAGTGGTTTTTCGCCACAACGTAAACGGATATTAAGGAGAAAATAAAGGGATTTGTAAGCACCATAAATCTAGATCTTATAACACCTTCGGCGACTTCCGATTACGCGTTTCCCATTAACCTAATAAGGCGATGATAAGGGTAATGTCATACAGGAAGTCGATATTAAATCAAAAATATGGAACAAAGAAAATGGCGAAAATCATGGCAAGATAAGCATTAATTACGGATTTTCCTGTCCAGGCTTTTACCTCGTCATATCCAAAGATTTAAAGTAGCACGTTTAATAAATAACAATTTAATTATTTTTTTCAAAACAAAGTTTATTTAGTAGTTTATTTAGTAGTGGCCGAAGTTCAAAGTAGAACTTGTATGGCCTCGAACATTTACAATAGAAGTTATTCGTCAACAAAAAAAATTAGATATACACAAATGCATAAAGAAAAAAACATTTGAAAATTAATACAAGAGAAAGTATGAAATATAAGCATGATATATGAAAAAAAACGAAATCTTCTTTATGCATTTGTGTATATAATTTTTTTTGTTGACGAATAACTTCTATTGTAAATGTTCGAGGCCATATAAGCTTTGTTTTTGAAAAATAAACTTTGTTTTGAAAAAAAGAATTAAATTAAATATCACATTGGATATGTTATCATAAACCATAATGTTCAGTTAGCCAGATTTTACACCCAAAAGGTATTTTTATCGTTATTTCCAATAAATCCTCTGGTAAGCGATTAAATATTGAGGGGATTATGAAATTTCGTACTTTTTTGCTGTATTAATTTTTAACAAAAGGTACGTTATATCTACAGTATATGTTGTTTTTCGAAACAACTATTTTTTGAAACCATTTTAAATCTAGTGATATGCAACTTATTTATAGGTCAAACTTTGTAAATATACACATTATACGCTAACCAGGGCTAGGAGTGGGTTTTAGCAAAATTGTATCCAAAAATGTATCCACCAAAAAGACTGATTTGTATCCAAAGTGTAATCTCAATATTCACTTTCGTAACCGAATGCATCCACTCTTCACGAGTCAATTCACTAATGTATAGAAGAAAAAAATCACGTTGCCTGACTGTTCACTCTTTTTCGGAATTCACTAATTACATGTTTTGAAAATGATCAATAGCCCGTGAAATTCGATTACTCGTGTATAAAGATATTAACGAGTAGCTTTAGAGCTTAAATCTGTAAGCCTACTGTATATGTCACTGTAATTCGATAAATTTTAATTTAAATTGTTCTTTTGTGGTGATACGAGATGATTTTGTCCTATTATTCTGGTGAAACGTTGTTTGAATTAAGACACTGTGTAATTATCAGTACTCGGCATTAAGAGTACAACTCGTATAACTGATTGGTGACAAGACACCATACTGTGTGGCACATGTAACACACAAAATCATTTGTGTGCACTTTGTCCCAAAATACCTATTTTGTATTCATTTGCATTATCGATCAATCATGACCGAAATTGCATCAAATATCGCGTCTAGCTGATTTTTTAGACAGTTGTCTGCTTGTTCCAAAATTGATCCAAAGAGATTCTCGTGCGAGGCTATTGTCTCATAATTTTCGATGATCCAAAAAAATATCAATAAGTGATTACATGCTGCGTGATAAGCAAAAGCTTTCGAGTCGAGACTTTAGATTGGTCAGAGGCAAAGAACGAACCGAAAGCGTTGCTGGGCGAAATATTAAGTATAGAATGGTCAGCTTGACCTCCGAATGACCACGATGACCATCACTTACAATCAGCTGTATAGCGAGAAGCCAAATTGAAAGGATAAGCAAAAGGCCACCCCCAACCCCACCCTCTTGCTAATCTTATTTATTCTATATAGGGACGAAAATGAGGGTCCTTTCCCCACCCTGATCGATATAACGAAAGAAAAGCTACTACGAGAAAATGTACTTAAATTGGAGAAACGTCTTCGAGATATTCATACGCTTTCAGACTCTCAGCCATTTATATTTCGTAATAAATAATTCGCTACCATAAATGAGCGACGTCGTTATTAAGATGATTTCGTAGGGCCAATCAAAAAGATAGTTTAGTACAAACTGACACATTTTTGTAAGGATGTTGAGTAGATTCTCGATTAGATACTAAACTGACTAATGCATAAATGCTCGGAATAAAATGATCATTTATTTACGCTATTTACTGTAGATTTTTTGGTTTAAAATGATTGCAATTAAAATAAATTATAGGGGAATTTTTTTTTTTTTTTTTTTTGGAGAAATTTGTTAAATTCATCTTTGGCACGAATGTAGATATTATAAAGAAATTTCTCCTCGTTGATCAATTTGAAAATTTCTGTCAAGAAATGAGAAGTTAAATTTTAAGTCTGAAAATATGTAACATTTTTCTGCACATTTTTGTAAGGATGTTGAGTATACTGTAGGTTTTCGTTTAGATACTACTAACAAATGTCTCAAAATTCTCCGAATAACATGTTCATTTATTTACGCTATTTACTTTAGATTTTTTTGGTTTAAAAGGCTCACGATTAAATTAAAATGTAGGGGAAAATTTTTTTTTTTGAGAAATTTGTTGAATTTATCTTTGGCACGAATGTAGATATTATAAATAAATGTCTTCACATTGATCATTTTTAAAATTTATCAAGAAATGAGAAATTAAATTATAAGTCTGAAAATCTGTAACATTTTTGTAAACATTATTGTAAGGATGTTGAGTATACTGTTGGTTTTCGTTTAGATACTACTAACAAATATCTCAAATTGCTCGGAATAACATGTTCAGTTATTTCGCTATTTAGATTTTTTGGTTTAAAATGCTCACAATTAAAATAAATTGTAGGAGATTTTTTTTTGAGAAATTTTATTAAATTTACCTTTGGCATGAATGTAGATATTTTAAAGAAATTTTTCCACATTGATCACTTAAAATTTCTGTCAAGAAATGAGAAACTAAATATTAAGTCTGGAAATCTTTAAGGATCAAAAGTTATTTAAAAAATAAAATTAACGATTAGCAACCCAAAAATTAGCTGAAGAAGAAAAACAGAAAAATTCAATTGTATTTACTTTACGTAAGAATTGCTAATATCACAGGGATATACGCAATTGTTAAACTCAGTTTTAGCCAGAAATTTTATATAAAACAATCCATTTTCGTCCACAGACAGGAAAACATTTATTTTATACGATCTCGTGCGTGTATTTATCGCGCGTAAAATGGCACATTTGTGGGAACAAAACTGAAACAACAGATGCACGCTCGATTAAATATACAGGGTGAGTCAGTACAGTGACCCCACCCCTCATAACATTTTCTTAAAAGGGGCAAATATGGCAGTTAAGCCAAAAAATGTCATCATCATCGAGCTCGTGTAAACATAATGTCTAGTCCAATCCTGTTGAGATATGCACGCACACTGGCTTGGATATCAATGACATAAACGTACTGTATTTTGAGAATTTGCACCCTTCAAGTTGACTGGGTTGCTTAACAAATAAATTCACATCAACGTTTCCTAGTACTTACACTGTACATGTAAATCAATCGTTTTTGGACTAATTTCATCCTCTTCCGCAACTTTCCAATTGGAACTATTGCTGTAACTTTTCTAAGTTATGAGATACACTCACGTGTTGAAAGATATTGATGGAACCCTTTAAGTTCGTTTCAAGTTAACACTCCTGGAGATTTCGTTCCTGACTCGTTTACGTTTCCATTATCAATTTTACCATACTCGCGTTTGGGGGCAAATTTAAGGGGGTGAACGCAATTCTGACTCACGCTGTACATGAATACTGTATACCAGATTAAATAATTTAGCGAAACAGCCTCGTAATTGCGCTTTGAATATTTAATGAAACAGCAACTCGTTTACGAATCCATCATCAATTATTAGCTAGAAAGCCGTCAATTAATCGTTGCGGGAAAATGTTAGTATTAAATACAAAAGGGATAGAATAAACTTGCATTAGTTTTATTAAACAGGCGCTGATGAGAGAGGATACCGCGTAGTTACGTGTATTCACAGGGTAATCGTTAGTTCACATTACGTATCCGATAGACAGTTGGAGAAATTTGGTACGAAAAGTTACCTTTTGACGTCATTTCCTGTGCCAAAAATGTGTTTTTGGCCAAATGTTAAAAAAAAACTACACATTTCGTTCGAAATCTATGCCATGATTTCGTGCGAAATGTGTACTCAAACGAAATAATCGAAAAAAAGGTGCGCATGCGTAGAAAACATTGTGATCACGGCAATGGGGACTTTCGTAAAATAAAT